>QXEO01000107.1:0-300615 GCA_007115705.1 Dactylis glomerata
GGCGCAGATGAAAAAGAAGGAACCCGAGCCCCGCCCGGAATACACCGAGAAGCAAATAGCATATGCAAAATACTTCATGACCCTTCCATCACAGTATGACTTACACCATAAGCCTGACGACTATACACGCACATTGCAGAAGGAAGGGCAAAAGAGCAAGTCACGTGCAAGTGCAAGTGCAAGTGGGAGCAAATCAAGTTCAACTACAAGCAAAATAAGATCAGACGTTCCTCAGCTTGGACAACAGGCCAAACAGTCGATCCCACCCCTCAGGGTGTTACCCGAGAATGTTCCCTCTCTGGTGCAGGGGCAAGATTTGGGATTAGCAAAGAAGTGGGCGGATGAATGGGGTATCCCGGTTGAAGTCATTCTGGCTTCCCAAGACGACGTGGTACCCAAGGCTGTGGTAGCCCCTAAGCCACAGTTTGTCATGGGAGCGCCTTTGGTCAGCAAAGATAAGTTTGATGATCTCCCAACAAATATGCGTTACTTGCATACATGGTACTTAAGTGAATCAAAGAAAGGGAGAACGATGATCGTGGCGCTTGTCCCACGGGAGTACTACGGCCGTCCCGAAGACATCCATATCGACTTTGATGAACTCTTCCAGATGTACAATGCCGACGCCCTCGACAAATCGCTTATGAGTTGCTATTGTCTGTAAGTTTTTCAATTCGTTGTCTACATATAACTTGTTCAATTATTTCAATTCATTGTCTACATATAACTTGTTCAGTTATTTCAATTCATTTTCTACATATAACTTGTTCCGTTCTGACTTGTACTCTATTATGCAGAATGAAGATTCTAGAATGTAAAAGTAGGAACATCCTAAATATTGGGTTTATTGACCCAGATAAAATACATATAAAGACGCTAACTGATAACCCCAAGGAGACGGAGGAAAACCTTCTAAGGTTTCTAACAGATCAAAATTACTGTGACCACATACTGTTTCCATACAACTTCAAGTGAGGGTCTTACTCTGTTGTGTCCATTCACTTATGAGTGTAATTGATAAGTTACTGACACATATATATATACATGTGCAGCTACCACTGGATTCTGTTGGACATTCAAATTGATAAGGGAAGAGTTGATGCCTTCGACCCATTATCGAGACCCTTGGAACAGTTCCAAAGCCTGCAGGACATGCTCCAAGGGTAATTTCAATCATTCTTGCGCTCTATCGGTCTCTTTCGATGATTTTCTGATATATCAATTAATGAAAAACTTAGCAAATCATTTTCCTTGTCGGGCAGGGTTTGGAAGCGGTTCAAGTGCGTGACTCCCGGTATCTGGCATGAGAAGCTGACCTTTAGAGCGGCTCAGGTAAGTAGTAGTATGATATACTTCTATTTTCAATACTTTTGTAATGCTAGATTATTATTTTGATTATATATATTCTATTCTCGTAAAGTGCGACCAGCAGCCACGGGGGACGCATCTATGTGGATACTATGTTTGCGAGACCATTCGCACGTTTACCTCTGAGCACAAGGATTACAGATACGATGTAAGCAATAAACATTCACACCTCTATTTTTACTCGTCATTCTTTGTTATCATGATTAATATTCATATTCATCTCCTCTTCTTATATAGTACACGGCCATGCGGGAGAAGTACCTACCAGAGCAACGCGCGATTGCTGTTGCAGAGGAGCTGGCGACCTTTCTGAGAATAGAAGCTATAGACGACAAAGGACGATTTAGTGTAGCTAGGGGCCATTACTGATGTTGGTCCATGTAATCGAATAGACGGGCTCTAGTCCCGATAATTCTGATCTCCATATAATTGTATATATATGCTCGCTTGTAAGATAAGTTAATCTTATATATATGCATAAACTAATTCCCGAACACGCACCAAACGAGGCATCACGTTAATCCCCCGAACACCTAAAACCCTAGAACCCCTAAACCCTAAAAACCCTAAAGTAAAAAAGCAAAATCTGTAGATGCCTTTAGTCCCGGTCTGTGTTACAAACCGGGACTAAAGGTCCTGGCCCTGGATCCCTCGGAGACGCCCACGTGGACAGCCTCCGGTCTCGGCTGGTAACCAGGCCGGGACTAAAGGGTTAGCCTTTAGTCCCGCGGCTGGGGTCCCGGTTGGCAAACCGGGACTAAAGGCCATTACGGGCCGGGACCGAAGGTGCTGTCCCCACTAGTGAACTTCTAGACCACTGGTTTATTTTTAATTTTTAATTTGATCTGGAAAGGCTTTTTAGTAACTTGTGACATAAAATGTCAGAATGTTGTCGGTCACCAACTCCGAAGTAGGTTTAAGTTTGACATCTCTTGAAATTATCACCCATAAAAAGGCTTGGTTTGAGCGCAGCCGCAAAGCTAGATGCCCAAAATTGCCTAAAGACATATGGTTTCTAGATTGTCGGGTTACTAAGCAATTTTCCAAGGGTTAATTGGATAGACGCAATTACAATTTTCGCGTATTTGAGAAATGCCACTATAATTTTCAACTTTGGAAAAATACTACCGCAATTATATGTACATTTGATAGATATCATTACACCCTCTTACACAACATATACTAATTAATATACATGGTATTCTGAGCCATCTATACATACACATGATGGGTCTACCAGAATCAGTGAAAAAACATAAGTTGGTAAGACATATTGGAATAAACTTACAACGATATAAAAAAGTGGAGATCACACGCATGCACTTGGATAAAAATTTGACAATACAATAGAGGGTAAAAGCTCCACTTCATTGATGCGTGAGTGTGATACTCATTTGGACTTAGAGCTGCATTGCATATATTCTGTAGTGTTGAGCTGTCCCTATTTTAAGTGTTGAACTGGAGCTTGTACTCTTTATTTTGTATTGTCAAATTTTTATCCAAATGCATGGGTGTGATATTCACTTTTTTTATATTGTTGTAATTTTATTCCAATATTTTGTCACTAACTTATGTTTTTTCGCTCATTCTGGTGGACCCTACCATGTGTACGTACATATGGCTAGGAATACCAAGTATATTGATTAGTATATGTTGTATAAATGGGTATAATAGCATCCATCAAATGTACACATAATTGTAGTGGCATTTTTCTAAAGTTGAAAGTTGCAGTGGCGTTTCTCAAATACGTGAAAATTGCAATAATGTCTATCCAATTAATCCATTTTCCAATGAGTAATTACCGAAATCAACATAAAATATGCACTAGCATATCTAATCAAGCAGAAAAGTAAGCACATCTAGGAATCTACAAATAGAGCACCAACTAGTGCGTAGAGAGAGATGAGAAACACATACTTGTTGATCGGGACGATCACCACCATAGCACCACCAGGGTCATTGTTGTTGTCGCCCATGGTGTTGTCAAGTTAGATCGATATATATGTAGATAAAGAACATGGTCAGCGATGAAGAAGTCAGATGGAGGCAAACAATCATATCGAGACACTCCCAAAAAACCTTATCGTATGTCTCTCAGTGCAGATCACAAAGGTTTTAGAGACATACTCTCCCGAACAGCCATGCATGCACATACAGTTGTCAGCAAGATGGCAAAGACTAATGAGAGAGTGACACATCAAAGAAACTTGGGTGTCAGAGACAAAAGGAAGTGGCCGGGCGTCAAAAGAATTTTGTTGTCAAGGCGGTAATAGCAATGCATGTTCGATGGTTGGCAACTGCGATTTTTTATTAGTGGTTTCATCTTTAGGTATTATAAATTTATAATGTTTTGAGGAGTGGTGTGGTGGGCTGGTGGCCTAGTTCACTACAGGAATGGAGGAAGAAGCCGACGGCTGGGTGCTACGCCGACGGCCAAATGTCGTTGCCGTCGGCGTAGGAGGCCTCCGGGATAGCCCGCGAAAGAGCCCCTCGGCGTATCGTTGCCCTCGGCGTAGTCTCCTGTACGCCGACGGCCACCCTCGGCGTCTACAGGCCGTCGGCGTATAAGGCAGCCACGTGGCCCGTTGGCTAGGGCAAACCGACGGGGGAAACGGCGTCATCTATATGCCGAGGGCTGCCGTCGGCGTTTAAGCGGCCGTCGGCGTATGGTGGGCCTAAGCCGAGGGCTGCCGTCGGCGTATAGCCATTTTCTGGAATACTTTCTTCCTTATTGTTCGTGCTTATTTGTTTGTTAGTAATTATAATTTAAACATGGTTATATTGTTTACTAATTGGAAAATTTTGTATCCTCCGAATAGTAGTCTCTACGCGTCTACATAAAATAACATTGCAAATCTTATCTCTCACAGGAAGAGGTCGACAAATTGTGTAAGTGTTATCGCATGCATGTGAGTGAATTTTTTGTCTCACATATTTTGGAGAAGTTGTTAAAGATTACATGCTTTTTCGACACCGAAGTGCGGTAGTGTTGAAACCATTTTATCGTGGAGCTAGGGTTTCGCCGGATAGGGGTAGATCTTCGGACCCCTCTGTCGGGTTTCGCCGGATAAAGACCACCGGAGCATCGTCCACCGTAGGAAACATGCATGCATGTGTCCCTAACATATGTGTATAGGTGTGACCCAAGATTGGTACATGCAATATAGGTAGGCCCCGAGCATGTCCTTCTTCACATACGGGAGCTGTTAACACTTGGTGAAATCCAGGATCTGTACGTGGAAACTCCCGCTACGGGTCTATCGGAGCCTATTTCATGGTAAAGTGGGCCCAACCTTTGCTTTCCATGTATATATGTTCTAAACAAACCAAAATAAAGCAGAAGATCCATCGGTGAGGCCTCTTACGGAGAAAGCTATAGGGGTAGATCTCCGAACCCCCTCTGTCTAGGGTTTCCCCGGATATAGACCACCGGAGCATCGTTTAACGTAGGAAACATGCATGCATGTGTCCCTAACATATGTGTATAGGTGTGACCCAAGATTGGTACATGCAATATAGGTAGGCCCCGGGCATGTCCTTCTCCAGAGACATGGGCTGTTAACACTTGGTGAAATCCAGGATCTGTACGTGGAAACTCTCGCTACGGGTCTACCGGAGCCAATTGCATGGTAAAGTGGGCCCAACCTTTGCTTTCCATGTATATATGTCCCAAACAAACCAAACTAAAGCAGAAGATCCATCGGTGAGGCCTCTTACGAAGAAAGCTATAGGGGTAGATCTCCGAACCCCCTCTGTCTAGGGTTTCGCCGGATATAGACCACCGGAGCATCGTCTAACGTAGAAAACATGCATGCATGTGTCCCTAACATATGTGTATAGGTGTGACCCAAGGATGGTACATGCAATATAGGTAGGTCCCGGGCATGGCCTTCTTCAGAGACATGGGTTGTTAACACTTGGTGAAATCCAGGATCTGTACGTGGAAACTCCCGCTACGGGTCTGTCGGAGCCTATTTCATGGTAAAGTGGGCACAACCTTTACTTTCCATGTATATATGTCCCAAACAAATCAAAATAAAGCAGAAGATCCATCGGTGAGGCCTCTTACGAAGAAAGCTATAGGGGTAGATCTCCGAACCCCCTCTGTCTAGGGTTTCGCCGGATATAGACCACCGGAGCATCGTCTAACGTAGAAAACATGCATGCATGTGTCCCTAACATATGTGTATAGGTGTGACCCAAGGATGGTACATGCAATATAGGTAGGTCCCGGGCATGGCCTTCTTCAGAGACATGGGTTGTTAACACTTGGTGAAATCCAGGATCTGTACGTGGAAACTCCCGCTACGGGTCTGTCGGAGCCTATTTCATTGTAAAGTGGGCCCAACCTTTGCTTTCCATGTATATATGTTCTAAACGAACCAAAATAAAGAAAAAGATCCATCGGTGAGGCCTCTTATGGAGAAAGCTATAGGGGTAGATCTACGAACCCCCTCTGTCTAGGGTTTCGCCGGATATAGACCACCGAAGCATCGTCTAACGTAGGAAACATGCATGCATGTGTCCCTAACATATGTGTATAGGTGTGACCCAAGGATGGTACATGCAATATAGGTAGGTCCCGGGCATGGCCTTCTTCAGAGACATGCGCTGTTAACACTTGGTGAAATCCAGGATCTGTACGTGGAAACTCCCGCTACGGGTCTATCGGAGCTTATTTCATGGTAAAGTGGGCCCAACCTTTGCTTTCCATGTATATATGTTCTAGACAAACCAAAATAAAGCAGAAGATCCATCGACGAGGCCTCTTACGGAGAAAGCTATAGGGGTAGATCTCCGAACCCCCTCTGTCTAGGGTTTCATTGGATAAAGACCACCGGAGCATCGTCTAACGTAGGAAACATGCATGCATGTGTCCCTAACATATGTGTATAGGTGTGACCCAAGGATGGTACATGCAATATAGGTAGGTCTCGGACATGGCCTTCTTCAGAGACATGGGCTGTTAACACTTGGTGAAATCCAGGATCTGTATGTGAAAACTCCCGCTACGGGTCTATCGGAGCCTATTTCATGGTAAAGTGAGCCCAACCTTTGCTTTCCATGTATATATGTTCTAGACAAACCAAAATAAAGCAGAAGATCCATCGGCGAGGCCTCTTACGGAGAAAGCTATAGGGGTAGATCTCCGAACCCCCTCTGTCTAGGGTTTCATCGGATAAAGACCACTGGAGCATCGTCTAACGTAGGAAACATGCATGCATGTGTCCCTAACATATGTGTATAGGTGTGACCCAAGGATGGTACATGCAATAAAGGTAGGTCTCGGACATGGCCTTCTTCAGAGACATGGGCTGTTAACACTTGGTGAAATCCAGGATCTGTACGTGAAAACTCCCGCTACGGGTCTATCGGAGCCTATTTCATGGTAAAGTGGGACCAACCTTTGCTTTCCATGTATATATGTTCTATACAAACCAAAATAAAGTAGAAGATCCATCGGCGAGGCCTCTTACGGAGAAAGCTATAGGGGTAGATCTCCGAACCCCCTCTGTCTAGGGTTTCACCGGATAAAGACCACCGGAGCATCGTCTAACGTAGGAAACATGCATGCATGTGTCCCTAACATATGTGTATAGGTGTGACCCAAGGTTGGTACATGCAATATAGGTAGTTCCCGGGCATGGCCTTCTTCAGAGACATGGGCTGTTAACACTTGGTGAAATCCAGGATCTGTACGTGGAAACTCCCGCTACGGGTCTACCGGAGCCTATTTCATGGTAAAGTGGGCCCAACCTTTGCTTTCCATGTATATATGTTCTAGACAAACCAAAATAAAGCAGAAGATCCATCGGCGAGGCCTCTTACGGAGAAAGCTATAGGGGTAGATCTCCGAACCCCCTCTGTCCAGGGTTTCATCGGATAAAGACAACCGGAGCATCGTCTAACGTAGGAAACATGCATGCATGTGTCCCTAACATATGTGTATAGGTGTGACCCAAGGATGGTACATGCAATATAGGTAGTTCCCGGACATGGCCTTCTTCAGAGACATGGGCTGTTAACACTTGGTGAAATCCAGGATCTGTACGTGAAAACTCCCGCTACGGGTCTATCGGAGCCTATTTCATGGTAACGTGGGCCCAACCTTTGCTTTCCATGTATATATGTTCTAGACAAACCAAAATAAAGTAGAAGATCCATCGGCGAGGCCTCTTACGGAGAAAGCTATAGGGGTAGATCTCCGAACCCCCTCTGTCTAGGGTTTCGCCGGATAAAGACCACCGGAGCATCGTCTAACGTAGGAAACATGCATGCATGTGTCCCTAACATATGTGTATAGGTGTGACCCAAGGATGGTACATGCAATATAGGTAGTTCCCGGGCATGGCCTTCTTCAGAGACATGGGCTGTTAACACTTGGTGAAATCCAGGATCTGTACGTGGAAACTCCCGCTACGGGTCTACCGGAGCCTATTTCATGGTAAACTGGGCCCAACCTTTGCTTTCCATGTATATATGTTCTAGACAAACCAAAATAAAGCAAAAGATCCATCGGCGAGGCCTCTTACGGAGAAAGCTATAGGGGTAGATCTCCGAACCCCCTCTGTCTAGGGTTTCATTGGATAAAGACCACCGGAGCATCGTCTAACGTAGGAAACATGCATGCATGTGTCCCTAACATATGTGTATAGGTGTGACCCAAGGATGGTACATGCAATATAGGTAGGTCTCGGACATGGCCTTCTTCAGAGACATGGGCTGTTAACACTTGGTGAAATCCAGGATCTGTATGTGAAAACTCCCGCTACGGGTCTATCGGAGCCTATTTCATGGTAAAGTGAGCCCAACCTTTGCTTTCCATGTATATATGTTCTAGACAAACCAAAATAAAGCAGAAGATCCATCGGCGAGGCCTCTTACGGAGAAAGCTATAGGGGTAGATCTCCGAACCCCCTCTGTCTAGGGTTTCATCGGATAAAGACCACTGGAGCATCGTCTAACGTAGGAAACATGCATGCATGTGTCCCTAACATATGTGTATAGGTGTGACCCAAGGATGGTACATGCAATAAAGGTAGGTCTCGGACATGGCCTTCTTCAGAGACATGGGCTGTTAACACTTGGTGAAATCCAGGATCTGTACGTGAAAACTCCCGCTACGGGTCTATCGGAGCCTATTTCATGGTAAAGTGGGGCCAACCTTTGCTTTCCATGTATATATGTTCTATACAAACCAAAATAAAATAGAAGATCCATCGGCGAGGCCTCTTACGGAGAAAGCTATAGGGGTAGATCTCCGAACCCCCTCTGTCTAGGGTTTCACCGGATAAAGACCACCGGAGCATCGTCTAACGTAGGAAACATGCATGCATGTGTCCCTAACATATGTGTATAGGTGTGACCCAAGGTTGGTACATGCAATATAGGTAGTTCCCGGGCATGGCCTTCTTCAGAGACATGGGCTGTTAACACTTGGTGAAATCCAGGATCTGTACGTGGAAACTCCCGCTACGGGTCTACCGGAGCCTATTTCATGGTAAAGTGGGCCCAACCTTTGCTTTCCATGTATATATGTTCTAGACAAACCAAAATAAAGCAGAAGATCCATCGGCGAGGCCTCTTACGGAGAAAGCTATAGGGGTAGATCTCCGAACCCCCTCTGTCTAGGGTTTCATCGGATAAAGACCACCGGAGCATCGTCTAACGTAGGAAACATGCATGCATGTGTCCCTAACATATGTGTATAGGTGTGACCCAAGGATGGTACATGCAATATAGGTAGTTCCCGGACATGGCCTTCTTCAGAGACATGGGCTGTTAACACTTGGTGAAATCCAGGATCTGTACGTGAAAACTCCCGCTACGGGTCTATCGGAGCCTATTTCATGGTAACGTGGGCCCAACCTTTGCTTTCCATGTATATATGTTCTAGACAAACCAAAATAAAGTAGAAGATCCATCGGCGAGGCCTCTTACGGAGAAAGCTATAGGGGTAGATCTCCGAACCCCCTCTGTCTAGGGTTTCGCCGGATAAAGACCACCGGAGCATCGTCTAACGTAGGAAACATGCATGCATGTGTCCCTAACATATGTGTATAGGTGTGACCCAAGGATGGTACATGCAATATAGGTAGTTCCCGGGCATGGCCTTCTTCAGAGACATGGGCTATTAACACTTGGTGAAATCCAGGATCTGTACGTGAAAACTCCCGCTACGGGTCTATCGGAGCCTATTTCATGGTAACGTGGGCCCAACCTTTGCTTTCCATGTATATATGTTCTAGACAAACCAAAATAAAGCAGAAGATCCATCGGCGAGGCCTCTTACGGAGAAAGCTATAGGGGTAGATCTCCGAACCCCCTCTGTCTAGGGTTTCGTCGGATAAAGACCACCGGAGCATCGTCTAACGTAGGAAACATGCATGCATGTGTCCCTAACATATGTGTATAGGTGTGACCCAAGGTTGGTACATGCAATATAGGTAGGTCTCGGACATGGCCTTCTTCAGAGACATGGGCTGTTAACACTTGGTGAAATCCAGGATCTGTACATGGAAACTCCCGCTACGGGTCTACCGGAGCCTATTTCATGGTAAAGTGGGCCCAACCTTTGCTTTCCATGTATATATGTTCTAGACAAACCAAAATAAAGCAGAAGATCCATCGGCGAGGCCTCTTACGGAGAAAGCTATAGGGGTAGATCTCCGAACCCCCTCTGTCTAGGGTTTCGCCGGATATAGACCACCGGAGCATCGTCTAACGTAGGAAACATGCATGCATGTGTCCCTAACATATGTGTATAGGTGTGACCCAAGGATGGTACATGCAATATAGCACTAGTCCAAAAATGGACATCAATACCGGTTCCAGAGGGGCTTTTGTACCGGAAATCAAACCGGTACAAAAGATTCGGGACAAAAGCCCCCCCCTCTTTGGTACCGGTTCCTTACAAACCGGTATTAAAGGGGTCTCCACGTTGGCTCCAGGAGAGTGCAG
Source organism: Dactylis glomerata (assembly GCA_007115705.1). Lineage (NCBI taxonomy): Eukaryota > Viridiplantae > Streptophyta > Magnoliopsida > Poales > Poaceae > Dactylis > Dactylis glomerata. Next base: position 10,330 of record QXEO01000107.1, read on the forward strand.
GGCTAGGGACCTTTGGTACCGGTTTGTAACACGAACCGGTACCAAAGGATTTCAGGGTTTAGGGTTTTAATTAGGAGGGGTTTAGGGGTTTAGGGGTATCGGACCATTTCATTGTACGAGGATCGCGTCGATGCGCCAGAAACGTGTTTCGATTTAGGAGTACATGAAGATCAAGGTAATGCATATCAACTTGGTGCATATAATATAACACATGTAATTGCATAAGATCGCAAATTAAATAGTACATGCATGAAGATCGATCTTCATGCATAGTGGTACTCTCCGAGGCATACTATCTATTACATGTAGCATAGTGGTATTCTCCGAGTCAAGCTATATATTACATATAGATCTTCATTCATAGTGGTACTCTCCGAAATTAGGTATGACGTCCCGAAGGAAAAATCCCGCCAATTCCTCGCCAATTGCTTTGAAGCGGTGCTCGATTGGGAGCCTGTCACGCTTTCTTGTCAACTGTAAAAGAATGATATTCAAATGAATACATGAGCTATGTATATATATATATATCAAATCACAATTAAACAATTATGACTGAAACTTAGCACAAGTTATGGTAACAAAATAAATTTGTGAATATTGTTAGCGTACCTCTCTATTCCTTTGATTATTCGTTCTCTCGCTGACAATCTTATGGATGTTCTCGCAAACATAGTATCCACATAGATTAGTCCCCTCGGGTTGTTGCGCGCATTTCTGTACAAGAATATAATTCAATCAAATAATAATCAAGTATGATAAAGGTGTGTGGACCTAGGTAGTACTACTTACTTTGTTCGCACGCCATATCAGCTTCGGTTTCCATCCACCGGTCGGATCTTCCTGGATGAACGTTTGCCATACGCTGCCCGACAAAAGAAAATGCATAAAAGAGTTATTAATTTGTTGATATCAGGAAATTAACGAAAAAACCGATAAGAATTAAAATTACCTTTTGAGCATATCAAAAGCCGACTTGTATAGTATAGGCTCTTTGGTTAGTGAGTCATAGACTTCAACCTCTCCATTGTACATTTTAATGACGATAAGAATAAAGTGGAACCTGCGCACGTTTAAATATGCAGTGTCATAGATATAAGTCATCCGTTAAAATTTTAACATATGGTGAGCAAAATAGAATGTGTTATAAGACAGTTACACTTACTTGAAGTTGTAAGGCCAAAGTATTGTCTTTTTGTCACGTTGTCGCTTCAAAAACCTTAGCAAAGTCTCTGGTGTATCCTTGTTAAAGATGGGATCTTCTATGGTTTTTTCATGTATTGTATCTGGGTCAATGAACCCAATGTCCGTGATTTCATCCCTTTTGCATTCGAGCTTCTTCGATCTGCATAATATAGCGCACAAAAGATTAAATTGAGGATAATTTGCAGACAATGAATGAGCTAAGCTAAAGACTTCTCAAATTATATTAATAAATCACTTACAGACAATAGCAACTGATGATAGATTTGTCGATGGCCCGGAGATTGTATAACTGAAAAAGTTCGAGGAAGTCAACGCTCACAGAGTATTCTTGGAAGTAGTGCTCATCCTTAACTCGCACCATGATACAATCAATCCCTCTCTTTGTGGCATTAGTGTACCACGCATTCAAATTACGCATACATGTTGGTAGCGACCTGATATTCTCGACCAGATCTTTCCCTTGAACAAATTGATATACTACTTCAGCGATGGGGTAATCAATTGTGTTTTGTCGAGAACTTTGAACGGCCTTCTCGTCAAACACCTTGAGAGGGGGGACCGATTGAATGGGTTGTTCTCCGAGCTGGTACACTTGTTTCCTAGCTTTCGCCGAGACCACCGATTGATCGGGTTTTTTCACCTCCACCATAGCGTCATACGACTTTTCAATAGAACGCCTATAGTCAGATAGCGGCGATGGTGGAGGGTCATATAGATTCTCAATGGTACGAATAACTTTCACCGGATCTAGAGTCTTCTCAAAAGGTATCTCTGGCACTTTCTTAGCAAAATGTTTTACCACCTCGGACTTAGAGATTTCGCTGCATTCCTCGATAGTTCTTTCCCAAGGTAACTTCTCGATAGGCGGCAGTGGTTTCTCCTTTCTAGGTCTCTTCCTAGGCGGTGTACCGTTCCGCTTAAAAAACGCAGTCTTACGCGGAGGATCTCGAGATGGTGGACTCGCACTGGGGTCCCTCTCCGGTAGGTGTGGACTTTGCTGCTCATGTGGACTGCTACCAGGCGGAGTCGATGGCCATTGCTGCTCATGTGGAATTTGCTGCTCATGTGGACTGCTACGAGGAGGAGTCGGTGGCCTTGGCTGCTCATGTGGACTGCTACGAGGAGGAGTCGGTGGCCTTGGCAAAAGGACGATGTATTTCTTGGACCATATGGCGAAACCGCGCTTGACATCGGCCAGTGTCTTCTCTTCGTCACCTCCAGGAAAATCAAGGTCCATTGTTTCAAAACCCGGAACAACGTCATCCACCCCGACACGAACACAGCCAGCTGGAATGGGCATATGATGGTGCGTTGCTCCATCTTCATTTGGGTAAACATAGCCGACCGCCACCTTAACGGACACGTTCCTCATTTGCACATGTAGCTCGCAGTCTGTCTTCTCCGTGACATAATCCACGGGGTAGCTTCCTGCACATTCAAGATGCGAGGAACCCACACTGCTTCTTCGCTGAGATGGGGTGGCATCGGCTTGAGGATCTTGTATAAACAGCGGCTGATCAGGTGCCCTCTGATTTTGCTCAAGCACCTCCACCCTATTTATCAATTCCGCTAACCTGTCTAAGTCCTGCTTCTTCTTTCTTGAACGGCTTCTATAAGTGTCAGCGCACTCCGGCCATGCTTCCTTCATGGTGACACCTGGGAGGGCTCGTATCCGTCCAACGTGTTCCGCATTCCCAAGAGCGAGTGTCAGCTCGTCATTCTCTCTATCGGGAATGTACTCTCCCTTTCTAACTTTTTCAATTGCACTTATAAGCTGTGTCGTGATTGCATTAACTTTATCCTTCCATTTTCCCTTTGCAACGATCTGCCCTGTCTTTGGGTCCAACCCTGCCCCATGCGCGAACAACCAGAACTTGGACCGGTCGGGCCAGTCCCATGTCTGTGGAGTGATTCCTGCCTCCATCAGTTTAGCTTCAAATGCTCTCCACTTCGGAATGGCAGTCTTGTAGCCACCTGACCCCAAATGATGGAAATGTTTCTTCTTTGAAGCATTTTTCGTATTTGTGACTGATCGGGACACAGCAGTAGAAGATTTCTTATAGCTCTTAAATGCGGGCCAGTGATCTTTTATCTTCACTAGACTTCCAGTGAATACTGGATCTTTATCTTCATATCTGGCCCATAAATTTTTCTTCCAGGTCTGGAATTGTGTGGCCATCCTCTTAAGAGTCCATTCCTTGACTTTCTTCTTCTGGCCTTCCGTCATGTCTTCCGGTAGGCTAAAGTGTGTCAGTAGACTGTCCCAAAGAAAAAGCTTTAGAGTATCATTGACATAACTAGCTTCAGCCCCCGCGTTCTTCGGCTTATGCCACTCTACAATGCTGATCGGTACATGGTCCCTAACAAGAACTCCAGCTTGGTTTACAAATTTACGACAGTGCTCTTTGGGCTCCACCGGTTGACCACTAGCCTTAAATGCGGTGAGGGCTAACCTACCCTCGCCCTTTAGACGTTGCGTCGGGCCTCGTTGCTTTTTAACAGATTTGCTCGATGATCCAGAAGGCTAAAAGAAAAATGATTCGTTAATATGTGTAATACAAATAAATCAATGCATCAAGTGATGAACATATAGCCTTGATATACACCTCGTCGAAGTTTATTAAGGACACTTCGTTGTCTCTTCTTTCTTCGGACTCAAGTCCCTCACCGACATCATTTAAAAATTGTGAGCCGAAATCATCGTCATCTCCATCGGGTTCTCCATTGGGTTCCGGTCCATGGGCACTCTCAAATTATCATTTTCTGCACCATTTCTTCTCGCTCCTCATCTCGGATGAAGGTGTTGTCCTCCATCGCTCAATGTCACTACAAAATTAAGTGCAATTATTTAATTCATCATGTTATTTTAAGTTATCACAAATTTCAAACACTTGTAGCAATTTTTCTGGAATTAAAAATAGGGCACAAGACTTTTTGCACCGGGGTCAGAACGCGAGATATATGTTGGCAAATCAAAATAAGATATATGTTCAAGTATTGGCCCAATAACTTTTTGTATCTATTTTATCATTCGGATATATATTTCTAGTTGACAAATAGTATGATTATTCCATCCATAACAAGTTACATCTAATTTATCATTCGGATATATATTCCTAGTTTTCATCAACCACGTTTCAAACATCGCATCGGTTGAATATCAAACATACACATTTCATTAGCGTTGAGTTACAATATCAAACATACACATTCGGATACATACACATTTCATTAGCGTTGAGTTACAATATCAAACATACACATTTCATTAGCGTTGAGCATGCCGAATTAAAATCTATAGTACATTGTATCTGCAACTTAAACAGAATAACAAAACAATGTTGCATCCTTTCAAGATGTAACCAACAACATATTCTCAGAAGGTCTACTGTCCTACTCACTAAATAGATACAACAGCACATAAACTGTATATAGAAGTGGCAGTGGCAATGGGCTTATGCATTTCACTCAGAGGAAGTTCTCAAAGCACAAAAGATAGAACAGAGTAATTGAATGATGCACCATATTACTCCTATTTCACTAGCATAACAATAACAAATGATAAAGTACACAACAGACTCTAACTCGAAAGTTGCTCTCGCGCAAGCATGTGCTGCCCGATTAGATCCTATCTTGCATACACTAGCTTGAAGCCCTGGAAACAGCTCTCGTACGACTCCGCCTCCTTAATCAGTTGCACACCAGCATGGTCTTGGCTGCTCCTATTCTACCAAAGCTCCACCATCACCTGACAATCAGTTTCCAGCGCCACCTGGGTCATGTGATTCTCCTTAGCGAAAATCATCGCATCTCTGCAGGCACTGATCAAAGTTGTACAAACAAGCATCTCGTCTTCGACTTACCGAAAACTAAAAGGAGCAGAAAATCAAAGCAAATAAGTTCCATAAATGCACTTTCTATGAAAAATACATGCAACAATGTCTATGAAAAATGTCCATCAAAACAACACTCAGTTATGGAGCAATCACTTTTTCCTAGATTTTGTTTTCGGATGCCTATTATTAGCAAAAGCTTTGGTACTGTACTACTTGCAACCTGCAGAAGCATTCTTCAGCTGCCACTTTAAGATAATTGTCAGTTCATGATTATATTTGGTTTAAGTAGTATGGTGATTACAAGATAAAGCATTTTGTATACAACTGACTATTATTGTCTTGTGGATATATCTTGATAAAATAAGAGAATTGGGAAAAATGATTAGTGAAGAGGAGTGCTAGACTCTCATGCCCACACTAATTAATCAGGTAGCATAAGAAAATTATCTAGCATCTCACATTCAGATATGACAATTAAATCCAAGGAATAACGTTCTTGTCGTACTGTTATCGTTTTTAGTCTTATATTGTTATGACTTCTGGTCCATTATCTTGAGCTTCTATGAAAGAATTCACTGGAGAATGAATTCATGCAACCATGCAGGTTAGGTTCAGCAAACTTTGAGTCTCAATAGCAAAACCAATGAAGAATGGAGCTTCACCGTTAGAGCATTGAGGATGGGCATTGCCTACAATACTTCTGCAAAGCCCATACTAGATATTCATGTTTATATCTAATTGTAATAGATGACGAATAATTATTGATATGCTTGTGCTTGTGGACATCGTTAAATGTATATAAATCAAGACGTGCAATGCACGTGCACTTTTACTAGTGTTTCCAAGTATTACAGAATGAATAATGTAGCAACACTACTGGCAACACTACAATCAGCCAGAACAGCGATTACAAGCAACAATACATGTAATACTAATTCGTTGTCACAGTTCTGAAGCTAAATATTCAAGCATATGAGGTAAAAAAATTCAGGGGAGCAAGGGTTCCGAGAAGAGGAGGAGCAGGGGAGGAGGCCAGCTCACCCTGAACACGATGCAGGTCTCGAAGACGGTGGGGAACGTCGGGTGGCCGCAAATCGAAGGCGGCGGAGCTTCGGCCGTCTGCGGGGAATCGGCGACGGCGACGACGACTGAGGCCACCCGCGGCTGATTCCTCTGGCGTGGAGGTAGAGGAGATCGAGGCGGAGCTTCTGGGCTTCTCACCGGAGCTTGGGGAGGACTCCCGCGGTGGCGCAAAGTGACAGCACGACGGTGGGCTTCGGGCGCTCGCAGGGAAGAGGAAGAGAGGGCGTGGCAGAAGGGAGAAGTGAGGGGGGGTGGGGAAGAGAGGGAGCAAGAGGGTGGCAGGCTCCCTCCTCTGCGGTGACGGCGCGGTCGAGGCGGACGCGGGCGCGGGGCGAGGCAGAGGCGAGCGCGGGCGTGACGGCGGCGGCGGCGAGGCAGAGGAAGAAATGGTTGTGTCCGTCGGTGGGGGTAAAGGAAAAACCGGTACTAAAGGTCACCTTTAGTACCGGTTCGTAACAGAAACCGGTACTAAAGGTATTTTAGGAAATTCTTCCGCGCGTTTAACCTTTCGTTTTTCTTTTTCTTTTGATTTTCTTTTGCAGTTTCTTTTGATTTCCTTTTGCAGTTTCTTTTGATTTTCTTTTGATTTTTCTTTTTTTCTTTTTCTTTTGATTTTCTTTCGCAGTTTCTTTTGATTTTAATTTGATTTTCTTTTGCAGTTTCTTTTGATTTTCTTTTTCTTTTGCAGTTTCTTTTGATTTTCTTTTGCAGTTTCTTTTGATTTTCTTTTGCTTTTTCTTTTTTTCTTTTTCTTTTGATTTTCATTTGATTTTCTTTTGCAGTTTCTTTTGATTTTAATTTGATTTTCATTTGCAGTTTCTTTTGATTTTCATTTGCAGTTTCCTATGTAGTGAAATTTTGCTTCGAATACAACAAAGAAGTTTGTGTATATACTGTTTTTATTTAAACTTTGTGTCTTACATAACATGAATCATGTATACAAAAGCGTGCTTCTAACAACTTGGGACGGTGCTTCCAGAGAAATAAGCATTGCTCCAATCAAAGTGAAAGTATGCTTCCACGTGCGGCTGGCGACAATGGCCTCGCGGCGTCGTCAAGGTGAGCGACGTCGACCTCGGCGAGTACGTGCGATCGGTGAGGTCCTGATCTCCGATGTACTCGACGAAGTCGGCGAGTCACTTGCCGCCAAGGCCGCGGTTTTCGGACAGGACCCAGGGCCTTCCCGAGGCGGCGGCAGAGGGGAAAACTCGTCAGAACCCCAGGACGCCGCGCTTGTGCCCTGCCATGTCTGTCGCCAGAAGGTGAGGTGGCGAGGATCCTACCGTCAGAATTGGTGACCGCCTCGCCGGACCCGAGGAAGACCTCGAGCCTGTACATGGCACCGGTAAGGGCCTGCACCGCCGGGAACTGCCGGTGAGGGCTCATTTTTGACCGATTTTATTTCAACGATTGAACAGGAAAAGAAGTACATATCTCAACTGAAAATTAAGATACATGGCCAGATTAAGTCACAATCGGCCGAGCTTGTTTTTGAATGTTGGAGTGATTCAGTCATAGTCGTGCCTAGCCCTATAAACGTCGCCACTGTAGTCATCGTAGTCGCCGGCGTCATCGTCGCTGGCATCGGGGTCGCGGTAGTCGAACCTCGACTGGTGAGCACGCGTGGACTGAGACTGAGGGTAGCGCAGGCGGGGGCCATGGTAGGCCATGACGCTCTGGAGAGTCCGGCCGCGCCACCATAGCCGACGGCCGGCCTCGTTGAAGTTCGAACGAGGCGAGCTGTCCTCCTCGTGCCTGGCAAGCGCACTCTCGCGCCGATTGATGAAGAAGGCATCCCAAGTCAGGCTATAGTCGGGATGCCACTGAGGATTCCTCCGCTGCTCTGGCGTGAGCTCGAAGTAGTAGTGGTTCGTGATGGCCATCTGGCGTGCCACACCTACAGGGACAGGAGGGACCGGTACGCCTCCGACGCTCAGCATCCAGCCGGGGGGGACGCGGTAGCCCGGCGGGCAGGGGTAGTTTGAGGCGCAAAGCACCTCCGCCTCCCGGGGGGTTAGAGATACGATGGAAGCCATGGAAGAGAGTGATGAGGTTTGCAGATATGAGTCTAGATGTGATATGTAAATGGAGGCCAAGCCTACATATATATAGTGAAAAATGGCGGGAAGACGGAGGCGGGAAGCGGTGGAAAACTGTCGGTGGGATAAGGATGTGTGGGTAACCTTTAGTCCCGGTTGGTGGGTGCAACCGAGACTAAAGATGTCGGCAGGATAAGGACGCGTGGGTGGATGCACTGCTCGATGAGATAAGAACGCGTGGGTGGACGCACGATGCCCCTGTCGGAGGAACAAGACAAAGTAGAAGCGGTGGAAAGCGCAGGAAGAAAATAGGCGGGAACGCAGTGGCGCGGGGAACCATCTAACCTTTAGTCCCGGCTGGTGGGTACAACCGGGACTAAAGGTGGTTTTTGTGTCATCTAACAAAACTGTCGGTGGGATAAGGATGTGTGGGTAACCTTTAGTCCCGGTTGGTGGGTGCAACCGAGACTAAAGATGTCGGCAGGATAAGGACGCGTGGGTGGATGCACTGCTCGATGAGAAGCCCGTGAAAGACTCTATCTCCTCTAACAGTTTTGGGTAAAGAGTTGGGAAATCTCCCGCGGCGGAGTTTCTCGAAGATGTCGTTGGTGCTCACGCCCTACGGCATCTTCGGAAGCTCCGTCTCAGAAAAATTTCCCTCATACAATAACATCATTACACAAAAATAAATGGGAAAGTCATTTCCATATTCAGATACACAAGTTATGATCCCTATCTAGTCTTCTGAGTTTTCTTCTTGTGTTTCCCTTTCTTCTGATTGCGACGCAGCCATGGACAATCTTCATTATTTAAAATGATGCTTGGGTCAGTTTTCACCTTGAAGGGTGGAATATCATCAAACTTATTATAATCTTCTGACATGTCTGTCTTATCCTCTACTCCCACGATGTTTCTTTTTCCTGAAAGAACTATGTGGCGCTTTGGCTCATCGTATGATGTGTCCTCTTGCCTTTCTTTTCTTTTTTTCGGTTTGGTAGACATGTCCTTCACATAAAAAACCTGAGCCACTTCACTGGCTAGGACGAATGGTTCGGTGTCGTACCCTAGATTTTTGAGATCCACTGTAGTCATTCCGTACTGCGGGTCTACTTGTACCCCATTTTTCAGGTTGAACCATTTGCACCGGAACAAAGGGACCTTGAAATTAGGTCCATAGTCAAGTTCCCATATCTCCTCTATGTACCCATAATATGTGACCTTCTTCCCATTGTCCTCTGCTGCATCAAAGCGGACACCACTGTTTTGATTGGTGCTCTTTTTATCTTGGGCGAATGTGTAAAATGTATTCCCATTTATCTCGTACCCTTGAAATGTCGATATAGTCGAAGATGGTTGCTTGGCCAACAAGTATAGCTGTTCTTCATCAGTGACATTCATGAGCCGTGTTTGCAACCAACCGCCGAAAGTCTTCATGTGTTCTCCATCAATCCAATCTTCACGTTGCTCCGGGTATTCAGAGCGTAAAATATTCTTGTGTTCCACTTTGTACGGAGCCACCAAGCTGGAATTATGTAGAATTGTGTAGTGTGCTTGAGTGAAAGAATGTCCGTCCATACACATTGTTGCTTTCTTTCCTAGCGTGCCTTTTCCACGCAGTCTCCCCTCATAGCGCGATTCAGGAATACCGATCGGCTTAAGGTCAGGAATAAAGTCAACACAAAACTCAATGACCTCCTCTGTTCCATAGCCCTTGGAGATGCTTCCTTCTGGCCTAGCACGGTTATGAACGTATTTCTTTAAGACTCCCATGAATCTCTCAAAGGGGAACATGTTGTGTAGAAATACAGGACTGAGTACACTAATCTCTTCGACCAGGTGAACGAGGAGATGCGTCATTATATTGAAGAAGGATGGTGGGAACACCAACTCGAAGCTGACTAGACATTGCACCACATCCTTCTGTAAATTTTGTAGAGTTAGTGGATTGATCACCTTCTGAGAAATTGCATTGAGGAACGCACATAGCTTCACAATGGGTACTCGAACATTTTCTGATAGAAGCCCCCTCAATGCAACCGGAAGTAATTGTGTCATAATCACGTGGCAGTCATGAGACTTTAGGTTTTGAAACTTTTTCTCTGACATGTTTATTATTCCCTTTATATTCGATGAGAAGCCAGACGGGACCTTGATGCTACTCAGGACTTCAAAAAAGATCTCCTTCTCTTCTTTGGTAAGAGCGTAGCTGGCAGTACCTTGATACTTCTCTGGATTCAGGTTGTTTCCTTCGTGGATACATTGCTGGTCGTGTCGTGCATCCGGTGTATCTTTTGTCTTCCCATACACGCCCAAGAAGTTTAGCAGGTTCACGCAAAGATTTTTCGTCACGTGCATCACGTCGATTGCAGAGTGAACCTCTAGGATTTTCCAGTAGGGTAGCTCCCAAAATATAGACATCTTCTTCCACATGGGTACATGTCCGTCAACATCATGCGGAACAGATTGTCCACCAGGACGCTTTCCAAAGATCACTTTTAAATCCTTGACCATATCATATATAACATCCCCAGTAGGGCGGGTAGGATTCATTTGGTCTTCTGCCTCACCTCTGAAATGCTTTCCTCTCTTTCTTACTTGATGTTGTTTTGGAAGAAATCGACGATGCCCCATGTACACATTCTTGTTTCTCAAATATATACTGTCAGTCTCACCTAAACAGTGTGTGCATGCATTGTATCCCTTGTTTGACTGTCCTGAAATGTTACTAAGAGCAGGCCAATCATTGATGGTTACAAACAACAACGCTCGTAGGTTAAATTCCTTTTGTTCATGCTCATCCCAAATAGGTACACCTTCTTCACGCCACAACTGTAAAAGTTCTTCAACCAATGGCCTCAGGTACACATCAATGTCGTTGCCGGGTTGCCTCGGGCCTTGGATGAGCACTGGCATCATAATAAACTTCCGCTTCATGCACAACCAAGGAGGAAGGTTATAGATACATAGAGTCACTGGCCAGGTGCTATGACTGGAGCTCTGCTCCCCGAAAGGATTAAAGTCATCTGTACTTAGACCAAATCTTAAGTTCCTTGCGTCATCTGAAAATGACTTGTACTTTCTATCGATTTTTCTCCACTGCGATCCGTCAGCGGGGTGTCTCAGCATCACATCTTTCTTACGGTCCTCTTTGTGCCATCGCAACAACTTGGCATGCTCCTTGTTTTGGAACAAACGTTTCAACCGTGGTATTATAGGAGCATACCACATCACCTTCGCAGGAACCTTCTTCCTGTGGGTGGACTCGCCCTCAACATCGCCAGGGTCATCTCGCCTGATCTTATACCTCAATGCACCACATACCGGGCATGCATTCAAATTCTCGTACTCCCCACGGTAGAGGATGCAGTCATTGATGCATGCATGTATCTTCTGCACCTCTAATCCTAGAGGGCAGACAACCTTCTTTGCTTCGTACGTACTAGAGGGCAATACGTTCTCCCCTGGAAGCATCTTCTTTATTATTTTCAGCAACTTTTCAAATCCCTTGTCAGAAGTACCATTCTCTGCCTTCCATTGCAGCAATTCCAGTGTGGTACCCAGTTTTTTTTGGCCATCTTCGCAATTTGGGTACAACAGTTTGTTATGATCCTCTAACATTTTCTCCAACTTCAACCTCTCCTTTTCACTTCCGCAGTTTATCTTCGCATCAAGAATGGCCCGACCCAAATCGTCATCGGGGTCATCAAAAATGGGCTCTTCTTCAGCTTCGTCTTCCCCCATACTACTATCACCGTCTTCAGTGAATATAGGATAGTTGTCACTATCCTCTTCTTCTTCGTTGCCTTCCATTATAACCCCTCTTTCTCCGTGCTTGGTCCAACAATTATAGCCGGGCATGAAACCATTCTCAAGCAGGTGGAAGTGAAGGGTCTTTGAGGTAGAGTAATCCTTCGTATTCCTACAGGAACTACATGGACAATAAATGAAACCATTTGACCGCATGTTTGCCTCCGCCACGTTGAGAAAATAATGCATGCCAGTAATGAAGTCGGGATGGCATCGGTCACCGTACATCCATTGTCGATTCATCTGCATTATATAAGTATATCAAAAATCATTAATTACACAACATCATGGATATATGAGTGACCAACTTAATTAATATTCAAGTTCATCACATAAAACTAAGTTTTTTTATTAAAAAAAGAGGCTCACCGAGGTGGTACAGTGCCGGCTAGGGGAAGACGCTGGCGATCGACGGCGGTGAGGACGGGGACGATACTAAAACCTACAAATCATACTTTAATTTGAGCTCAATTGCATACAAAAAGAATGAAATCCCTAACTTAGGCATTTCATCAAACACCTTGCTAGCACTAGAAAAATAATACGAGTTAAACTAGCAAAGAAATGAGCTAAATTAGGAACACTGGAAGAAAGGATGATATTGCTAACCCTTAGATAGATGGGTGCCGTCAATCTTGATAAAATGGTGGATAAAAATGAAGATTTATTGGAGTGTGAGAGGTGCAAAATGTTTGGAAATGTGAGAGAGAAGAAGGGAAAATGGATGCAGGGATGATCGGGTGCTAGAAATAGGGCAGGGGCCTTTAGTACCGGTTCTTCATATGAACCGGTACTAAAGGTTCAGCTCTGGCCCACTAAAACCCTTTAGTACCGGTTCCTAGTATGAACCGGTACAAAAGGCCCCCATCGAACCGGTACTAATCTTGCTCGGCGGGCTGGGCAGATTAACCGGTACTAATGTACCCTTTAGTACCGGTTCATACGGGAACCGGTACTAAAGGCGTAGACCGTTGCCCATTTTTCTACTAGTGTAGGTAGGTCCCGGGCATGGCCTTCTCCAGAGACATGGGCTGTTAACACTTGGTGAAATCCAGGATCTGTACGTGAAAACTCCCGCTACGGGTCTACCGGAGCCTATTTCATGGTAAAGTGGGCCCAACCTTTGCTTTCCATGTATATATGTTCTAGACAAACCAAAATAAAGTAGAAGATCCATCGGCGAGGCCTCGTACGGAGAAAGCTATAGGGGTAGATCTCCGGACCCCCTCGGTCTAGGGTTACGTCGTATAACGACCACCGGAGCATCGTCCATCCTAGAAACTTTGCATGCATGTGTCCCTAACATATGTGTATAGGTGTGACCCAAGGATGATACATGCAATATAGGTAGTTCCCGGGCATGGCCTTCTTCAGAGACATGGGCTGTTAACACTTGGTGAAATCCAGGATCTGTACGTGAAAACTCCCGCTACGGGTCTATCGGAGCCTATTTCATGGTAAAGTGGACCCAACCTTTGCTTTCCATGTATATATGTTCTAGTGCACCGCGCGCAACAGTGGGGGAGGTGCGTCGGGAAATGGCGACCGCTGCGCCGCGGCAGCGCTGTGCCTCTGCGCGAATACGCAGGCGGTACTCGATTGCACCGTGGGTTATCGTGGGCTTGCGCGAGCTACAGAGCGGTCGTAGACTCGCAGTGCCATGATGCGGTTGCGATGTTGCGGGTTCGTCGCTCGTCGCTGCTACTGCTCGTAGCTCCAGCACAGCTACACCCTAAACCCTAGTAGGGAGTAGCAGCATGTGGACTATGGAGGATACAAGCGATCTAGCTAGCTTGTCCCGAGGCAAGCGACTGAGACTGATTGATGTATCGATCTAGCAAGCTCTTTCTGTTATTTTATGTTGCTCCTTTTCGGGAGTTCGGTTGGCTGACATATTGGAGCTTGCACAGCGGAAACTGGAAAGCACGGTGTGAAACAGTGAGAGTGGACTTGGTATATCGCATTGGCGCGATGTGCCCGTATGCACACAGTGGCATGGCTGTGCTCGTGATCTCTGAATAGTGACATGTGAGGGTTACGGTATGGTAGCAATAACAGAAAGTTAAAAAAAATCGCAAAAAAAAAAACTATGCCGAGGGCCGGGCCGTCGGCGTATAGGGGGCCTGATATGCCGAGGGCCGGGCCGTCGGCGTATAGCCAACCCTAGATCTAGCCGACGGCCCGACCCGGCCCACTCCTCCCACTCCTTTCTTCCTCCAGCCGCCGCCACCTCCCCTCTCTGCACCGAATCCGCGCCGCCGCCACTTCCCTCCCTCGCTCACCCGCCGCCGACCCGGCCCACTCCTCCCGACACCTCGCCGGCCGCTCCTCCCGCCACCTCGCCGGCCCGCTCCTCCCGCCACCTCGCTGGCCCACTCCTCCCGCCACCTCGCCGGCCGCTCCTCCCGCCACCTCGCCGGCCGCTCACCCGAGCCAGCGCCGCCACCTCGCCGCCACCTTCCTGCCCTGCAGCCGCACCGCCACCACCGCGCCCCCCCGTGCAGCCGCCGGCACCGCCACCACCGCGCCCCCCCGTGCAGCAGCCGCCACCACCGCGCTGCGCCGGCACCGCCACCACCGCCCCCCCCCCCCGTGCAGCCGCCGCCACCACCGCGCTGCGCCGGCACCGCCACCACCGCGCCCCCCGTGCACCCGAGCACCGCGCGCCCCTGCAGCCTGCAGTCGCCGCCCCCACCGTCCCGGCACCGTGCGAGCCTGCAGCCGCCGCCATCGTCCCCGCGCCCTTGCAGCCGCCCCAGCCGCCGCCACCGTCCCGGCACCGCGCGCCCCTGCAGCCCCTGGCAGCGCTGCGCTGGTGGCCCGTGCCCCCAGCACCGCTGCGCCGGCTGAGGTCGGCGGCCCGTGGCCCCGGCACCGCGCTCCCGTGCACCACTTTGCCGGCAGAGGCCGGCCGCCCGTGCACCACTGTGCACGTGTCCGTGCTGTCCCCTTGCCGCCGCCGCGACCCGGAGGTCGGCGTCTCGGAGGTCCGCGTTCTCGGAGGTCCGCGTCTACTTCCTCTGCCGCCGAGGGTGAGCTAGAACTCCGTCCCCTCTCTCGCAATTTTTTATGTTAGTAGATTTCATTTGCACGTCCAGTCGCGTAACCTAGGTGTCACTTCCCGTCCGCGAGCGTTACGCGGATAAATATGCATTAGAGGTCCGCATATTATGAAGCGTAACGCTTGCGGCATTTACGGGACAGTCGCCGGATCTGTAGATTGAGTACGTTTTCCGTGTTCTACCTCGGTCCGAGTCAGTATTTCGGTAGCGCCTCCTCGTTGTTCTCCGGATGCACATTCTCTCGGTATTTTGCCGAGACGTGTATCGGGAGAGCAGCAGAGAGGTGCTGCCGAAATTCTGTCTCGGACCGGGGTAGAACATGGAGAACGTACTCAATCTACGGATCCGGGGGCTGCTAGGAGCCCACCTAGTAGAGCTGTAGGTTGATGCATGCGTTTTGTCCGGTAGCTAGCTAGAAAAATAAAAATATGATGCTTTTAATTTTATGCTATTATTTGATATGAAATGCTATGTTTCTGGTTCGGCTCCCAATAAAGCAGAGGATGGCTGATAATGGATGGATGTACAGTGGTCGTGTTAGTGCGACTAATAAAACAGATGAGTGGGTATGTAAGACTCAGATGTTAGTGAAAGAATTAGCGCGTGCTACAAAGGGGCGGGTTCGGGCACTTTGCCCTTGCAGTCGTTGCTTGAAGAGTCACCGTCAAGGAAAAGATGACATGTATAAACACCTTCTGCAATATGGGTATATGTCTCACTACGTCACACATATCGACTTTGATGAACATGAGCGTGACAGAGGGGACGTCATGCGGCAGCGGCTCAATGGCAATGAGTACGATGGGGTCAGAGACCTTCTAGATGATCTCATCCATGGCGACATGCCGGATTCGCCACCTTCATGGGAGGAAGCGCCAGAACCGGAGGAACCCCCAGAACCGGAGGAACCAGAGCCAACTGCGAAGGCCTTTTATGATATGTTGGCCACGGCTAAGAAGCCTCTGTACGACGGTGCATCGATTTCTCAGCTCGATGCCATCTCTCAGTGTCTAGCCGACAAGACCCAGTACTCCACCACCCGTAACGGCTTCGAAGCTAGTCTGAGAACAACTGGTAATATGTTGCCGAAAGGGCATTGTCTGCCTCAAAGCCTGCACGAGACAAGGAGACTCATGAAAGATCTCAACATGGGTTATCAAAAGATAGAGTGTTGTCCAAAAGGTTGCCTTCTATTTTGGAAACAGTTTGTGGAGGACAATTATTGTACTATTTGTAAGGCCTCCAGGTATGAAGAGGTAAAGGGAAAGGATGGTCAAGTGAGACAGTCAAGGATCCCGAAGTCGATTCTTCGGTATCTCCCATTCATAAAAAGAATCCAGCGGCTTTACATGAGCGAGGAGACCGCCAAACAGATGACGTGGCACAAGAAGGGGACGAGAATCGATAAGGGGAAGATGGGACATCCATCTGATGGTAAGGCATGGAAGAATTTCGATGAAAAATACCCCGATAAGGCAGCTGATGCTCGGAATGTCAGAATTGCGATAGCAACAGATGGCTTCAATCCATATGGAATGTCGACTGCTAATTACAGCTGCTGGCCCATGTTTGTTATTCCGCTCAATCTCCCTCCCGGAGTCCTAATGACGAGGAAGACCATGTTTTTGTCGCTGATCATTCCAGGGCCCGACTACCCGGGTAAGAATTTGAGTGTCTACATGCAGCCGATTGTGGATGATTTGAACCACTCTTGGCACCACGGGACATTGACATACGACCGAGCATCAAAGACAAACTTCTACATGAAAGTTTGGTTGCAGTATACCATGCATGACATGCCCCGGTACGCCTTAACATGCGGATGGTGTACAGCTGGTAAGTGGCCATGCCCAGTGTGCAGGCACCGACTTGAGTTCCTTTGGCTAAAATCAGGTGGCAAGTATGTTGCGTTTGACACGAATCGACAGTTCCTCAAAAGGAGGCATCCGTTCAGAGAAGACATAAAGAACTTTAAGAAGGGCAAAGTTGTGCATGAAGTAAAAGAGGTGCCAAAGTTCGATGGTGCAGCTGTTGATGCCGAGCTACGTGCTCTCGTGCCTACGGAGCCGGGAAATGTCCATCAATTTGAGGCATATGGTGTAACGCACAACTGGACTCACGTGGCAGCCTTCACGAAGCTCGAGTATTACAAGGACCTCGAACTTCCCCATAACATCGATGTGATGCACACCGAAAAGAATGTCGGGGAGTCCCTCTTTCACACAGTCCTGAACATTCCTGGGAAGTCAAAGGATAATGTCAAGGCTAGAGTTGATGTTGAGAAGCTCTGCGATAGGAAGAGATTATACATGCAGCCTCCTACTGGCCGTCGAAAGAATTGGTTCAAGCCGCATGCTAACTTCTGCCTTGATTCCACCCAAAAGAAGGAGGCATTCAAGTGGCTCAAATACGTCGTGATGTTCCCTGATGGTTATTGTTCGAACATAAGTAAGGGAGTTAATCTTTCGACTGGAAAAGTCACCGGGCTCAAGAGTCATGACTATCATATATGGATTGAGAGGCTGATGCCGGTGATGGTTCGAGGGTATCTCCCCGAGAAAGTCTGGCGAGTGCTTGCAGAGTTGAGCCATTTCTTCCGCACGCTCTGTGCTAAGCAGATATGTCCTCTGGTTATTGAGAAGCTGCAGGTTCAAGTGCCAGAGTTGCTATGCAATTTGGAGATGATCTTTCCACCAGGGTTTTTTACTCCAATGGCGCATCTCATTGTTCACCTCGCGAACGAGGCACTCTTGGGTGGCCCGGTGCAGTTTCGTTGGCAGTTCTGTATTGAGAGAGAGTTTAAGTATATTCGGAGGATAACTGGAAACAAAGCCAAGATTGAAGCATGCATAGGCGAGGCAACATGCCTTCGGGAGATGGCCGACGCCGCGACAACGTATTATCCTGATGAAGTTCCCACTCTGCATAACCCGGTCTCTCGTTACAATGTCGATGTACCCAAGAATGACCCCAAGCTCGAACTATTCCAATATCCCGGTGGCAAGGCCGGTAGAGGACAAAAATATAAATTGGAGAAGGAAGAGAAGGATTGCATTATGCTCTATGTGCTTATGAACATGAAGGAAGTGCTCGAGTTCATTAGGTAAAATGGTGTACAAATTACTTTGCATCTACTAACCTGGTCTCGGTCTAATGCTTATTTTCTCCTTTTAGCGAATTCACGGATGAACAGTGGTCGGGAACGACGGATCCCTCTCCCGCGGAGTTGGACACTCTACTGAAAGAGGGTGCTCCCAGAAATAAAATAAACTTTGCGTCATGGTTCATGAAAAAAGTAATTTCTAACCTGTCTCTCTTACATTGCAAAACGTGACTTGTCCCTCTTATTCCACGTAATTAATGCACACAATAAATTCGAACTATACTTATAGGGAGCTGATGGCAATGTTGAGATGACAGATGAGTTGAGATGTGTTTCCCAAGGTTGTAACCGTGACGTTATGAAGTATGAGAAGTATGATGTGAATGGATTTCGCTTCCATACAGAGGCACACCAGAAGGGCCGAGCGAATCCAAAAACTGTAAATACTGGGGTCTTCACCGGAGGAGCCGATGACCTTGATTACTACGGAAGGCTAGAGAATGTATACGAGCTGACATTCAATCGTACGAACATACAACTCAATCTCGTTGTGTTCAAGTGTCATTGGTTCGACCCAAGGGGTGGACAGAGAAGTACCAAGTCTATTGGGTTAGTTGAAGTTAGGCCTTCAACCACCTATAGCGGAGCCGATGTCTTTGTTGTGGCTCACCAAGCTAAGCAAGTTTATTATTTGCCATACCCATGCCAGAAAGCGGAGCTCAAGGGTTGGGAAGTCGTGTTCCAGGTATCGCCACATGGTAACCTACCAATTCCCTCCGAGGACGATTACAACAACATTGACCCTGTAACATACGAGGGAATTTTCTATCAAGAGCAAGAGGACTTTGGTCACTTTGAGTTAGAACCGGTAGTGCTTGAGGACCTCGGAGACGATGCAGAAACTCGTGGTGAGGCAGTGGTGGATCTAAAGGACATAAATATGCTCGAGAAGTTACATGCGGAGAATGACCCCATCGATGAGCCTCCACCCGTCGACGAGCTTCAAACTTACTACTCAAAAGATAGTGATAGTGATAGTGAGAAAGAGAATGAAATTGAAATTGAGAATGAGAGTGATGATGACTGGTGAGGGTCTTTTATATCTTTATGCTTAGGATTTATTTGTCAACATACTTCTTAATTGTCAACATACTTCTTAATTGTCAACATACTTCTTAATTGTCAACATACTTCTTAATTATCAACATACTTTCTTATTTGCATTATGCCTTTATACTTAGTATTTATTTGCATTATGCCTTTATACTTAGTATTTATTTGTCAACATGCTTACTTGTTTTCTCTTTCTCAATGCAGGTGATTGAACAATATGAGCAGCGGCAAGGCAAACTCGGCGACCTTGCTTAAGGAGATGCACCAGCGCAAGAAGAATGTTAGACGGAGTGGGAGAGAGCCGACTCCCAATCCGCGTCACCCCGATCTTGCCGCTGCGGGAGGAGGACGGGGACGAGGGGGACGACGAGGACGAGGTGGCGGGGGAGGAGTGGACTTTGACCCACCACCCTCCGCTTCTGGCGACGTTGCTCCTGAGTTGTTCCTGGAGGGGCCGTCTAGAGGGGACGACTTGGACTCTAGACACGAGTCGAACTCTAGACACGAGTCGGAGTCTAGACACGAGGTGGAGGACGAGGACGAGGACGAGGGGGACGCGAGGCCGAAGAAGTTGAGGACTCGTGGGGAATCGTGCGTCCCCGATGAGAGGAAGGAGCCTAAGACCCAGGAGGCGAAGACCCTCATCATTCCTGATGGCGTTAGGTAAGTGTACTAATTTGGCAATTTTGAACATGTCATTTCATTTTGGTCATAAACAATTTGGCATGTGTACTAATGTTTGATTTATGTGCAGCAATTGGACATTTGCACCAGGGAGCAAGGGCCGCCTACCTAACAGCATGGTTGGAGCTCTGATTAGGAAGTTCTGGCCGGGGAAATACACTCCCCTCGACATGGTCCCCGGTGGCGAGCCGAAGCTAGCCACTACTTGGGCAGACTACCAGGCTGCTCCGGGCGTAGGCTTCAGGACAGCTGCTGAGGCTGTGATCACCAAGTTTTGGGTAAGACATATTTCTCGAGTTTCATTCATAGTGATGAACCAATGTGCTAACTCATGACTCTCACAATTGTTTTATGCATGATTGAAGTGCTTTTATCGCGTGGATGAGGAGGATGCGCAGAGGGCGGACCGGACTTTGCTTGGAGCTTGTGAGAAGTTGACACCGCAGGTGTGGTACAACCATAAGGTAACGGCCGCTAGTCAGTTCTGGGCTGAAAGGGGAAAGAGGGTCAAGAAGGAGGACATTGTTGGTCGGAATCCTAATCCCGACTTCGAGATGTCGCTGGATGACTTCATGTCGGTGAGTGAAATGTTAATGAGATCCTATATTGCTGTTAACTTGCCATTGCATTATCTTGAGTTGAGTACTGCATTTTCAGGTTGTCCCTGAATGGGCTGAGGCGCATCGAGAGGCATGGGCGGAGCTGGTTAGTACGAGGTGGCTCAGGGCAGACGAGGAGTTTGCAGCCGTGTCGATACGGAACTCGGATAACTGAGGCGACGGTGGAACACACTGTGCGGGAAACCGCAGCTTTGATCGCTTCAGGGGGAAGATGGTATGTACATACATGGAATCATGCATAACATTTATTTTCCCATCATGTTCCTACTTTATACGCATAACATTTATTTTCTCGTCATGCAGGTGGCCGAGGCACCGCCAGGGGAGGAGATTTATGATGTCACGGTATATGACATGATGCGGAGGAAGAAGCCCGCTGCCTCGGCGCCTCCGGACGCCCCCCCAGTACTACGGCAAAGCCGGGGAGCAGATAGAGGACTACTGCCAGATGGTGCAGTCTCATCACCCGGAGGTGGATGACCCTAGACGCGCGGAGACCGACGAGGAGTCGTTGGTCCTGTCGGGGCACGGGTTGCAGCATGGCCGTCTCAAGGTGCTTAATTCAAAGGTCAAGCATTCCCTCACCACGAGCTTCACACGCCTCAAGGCGGTCCTCACCCCTAACAGCGCCCCTATCCCGCCTCGTGACCAGCCTCGTCGACCCAGATATGATGTAAGTTTTCCTCATTTCCATCCTCTTTGCGACTTTCGGTCCTGCACGGCTAAGTGCTGATGATATTCATTGTTTGTGAAATGGTAGGCTGCTTTCGAGGCGGCCTTCGATGCGGCTCATGAGCAATATCAAGAGGCCTTTCGGCTGCACCAGGAGGCGACTACGGCCTACATGGCGTATCTACATGTAAGTCTGAACCTTTCTTTTTGAAAAAGATGACAAGTCCCACTTCCCCTAGTTTGAAAAAGATGACAAGTCCCACATCTAAACTATCTTGCACGCGTCGATGATGGCTATGCGATCTGGAGCGAGTTTCGATGTAGGGGAGCAGCCTCCCATACCGGGGCCGGAGCCATTGATGCCATCGAGGGAGAGTTTCGCTAGGACCTACTACGCATCGACGGCGGTAAGTTCTTTTGCCAAACCAATGGTTGCCGCTTTCTTTTGCCTCGCAAGTTGCTAACATCTAGGGAGCATGTAGGGAACGGCATCTTCCGCTGCCTCGCGGGGTGGGCGTCAGATCACACCGGTCCATCCCGATGGTCCTTCTCCTGGCCGTTCTCGTGGTACTACTCCTACTGGTACTTCTCCTGGCAGTTCTTCTGCAGCTTCTACTGGGCGTAATTTCGCAGAACATCGGCAACCTACTTTCACTAGGGGAGATCTCGGGTTCACCCCGACCCCGTCTCCAGAGTAGTAGGGATTTCCGCCTTGAGATACTATGTGTGTCGCTACTTGCATGTCGATACTTGCGTGTTGCTACTTGTGTGTTGGTACTCTCCAGATACTATGTCGATACTTCCGTGTTGGTACTTGTGTGTTTCACTTGCGTGTCGCGACTTGATCATCTATGAATTTATATATATATTTGTGTATGGCACCTGCAATGAATTTATGTGTATGGCATGTATGAATTTATATGTATTTCTGTGTATTTGCACTGTCCAAAACCGCAGAACTGAAAAAAAAAACTGTGCACCTATACGCCGAGGGCAATGCCGTCGGCGTAGAGGGTGCAGTATGCCCAATTGGTAAGGCCTATGCCGAGGGCATGGCCGTCAGCGTACAGCCCCCCTACGCCGAGGGTCAGGCCGTCGGCGTATAGCCTATCTGGTGGGAGACCGAGGTGATGCCACGTGCACCTATACGCCGAGGGGGAGGCCGTCGGCGTCTGCCCTAGCTCGGACTGCCGAGCAACAGCCACGTGTCCATCTACGCCGAGGGTTTTGCTGTCGGCGTAGCAACGACGCCGTTTGCCCCTGCCGTCCGTCCACATAGGTACGCCGACGGTCTGTACGCCGAGGGCCAACGGCCTGCCGTCGGTATTTCCGCCATACGCCGAGGGTCGTCTATACGCCGATGGTCACAGGGCCACCGCCGAGGGAGGTCTACGCCGAGGCGATACGCCAACGGCTGCCCTCGGCGTATAAGACGCCGACGGCATAAGGGTAGACGCCGAGGGCAGGAGGCCGTCGGCATACTGCCGGATTCCTGTAGTGGTTGAGAACATAGAGGAGGAAAGAGTTCGGAAGGCTGGTTAAGCTAAATCCATCCTTGGAGCCATACATGATTTGAAAGAAATGTATTTATGGTTGTAATCGTGTTACTATTTGAACAAGATATTGAATTGCACTTCTCATTCTGGTCATGAATGTATTGTATATGATCATTCTCAGCTCATTTGAGGATGAAAATTCGTGTGCTTGTGTGAAAACGTTTTCTGAAGAGGTTGTACATGTTGCCTTCTGCAGTTTGGAAATCCTCATTCTATAGTTGAATAATGAATACCCACACTTTGTAGGAATGTGACACATCGTTGCACATGTTATAATTCGACAATCCATTTGCAATTCCTGGTGCCTTCTATGCCAAGAAACCTTCAAATCAAATCCGTAGTGCGCACAACAAATAATACAAAAGAAGAATGGATAGTTCTTAGAAATAAATAAAACAGTGAGTAAATTAGCCATGTTTTTCTTATTGAAGCCTTGCTCCTTACAAGAGATTCGATGATATGCAGTGATATCAACTCCTGGTCCTCTAGTAGGCCAACAACTGAGAATCCCTTAATTACGAGCTTGATCCTCAAGTTGGTTAGATGTTATGATAATTTTGGACAGGATGTCCATTTACTTTTAGAAATGTGGACTTCTATTGATCTTTCTACGTTTGTGCGCCATTTCCTTCGTGAAGGCATCGGCTAGGAGCCTCCTTGTTGCGATCGTTTTTTTGTTCCCTAGTTTGGGCAACTCCGGGGGAAACCCTGATCCGGGACTCCCGGGTAGGATGATGGCGGCGTGCGGTGTCGTTCTCCCACTTTTGGGCGTCGTCTTTGGAGATTGGTTCTAGTTGGAGGGTTAATATGGCGGAGTGGGGTGCGCCTCCCTCGTCAGAGACGTCGACTCTTGGCGGCGAGGTGTTGTGGGTTTTCAGCGTTGGATGTGGCTTGGTGTACTCACGCAGGGTGGAGGCGTCGTCTGACGTCGCGGTGGCATCGATGGCAAGCCTGAAAAGAGGCCGCGCTACGGTCGAGCATCTTGAAGAAGGGTACAAGACGCACAAGGCGCTTCAGTGGAGAGACACGTGGAGGTGATCTCTGAAGCTTGCGCATAAGACGCTTTCTTTGGAATGTACCAAGGAGTCAGCGATGGCAGTGATTGAGGCACAAGGCCTGGTCTAATCCTCTATTCGTTGTACCAGTTGAGTGGCGCTCTGACACCTTAGTCGGTGGCTTCAGTTTGTAAGATTATTGTAAGGTTTTTCTCAGTCTTTGTTGAATTATGGAAATAAAGTCAGACCGTATGCATCTCTTCGATGCAGAGGCCGGGCACCCCCATTTTAAAAAAAAGTAATGAAACCATCGTTACTTTTTTTTTAGAATCATCGAACCAGGTTATCTGAAGAAGAAAAAATGGAACCAGGCCGGTTGGGCCAACCAGGTAGATTCTTGTGCAGCCCAAGCCCATGACTCACCGTGACCCGTATCGCCTCGTGGACTCAGTACTAGTCGCCGTCGCTGGCTTCTCCTTCCGAAGCAAGGAACCCGGCCCCGCCGGCATAAACCCTCGCCGTCCCCTCCCCTCCGCCGCGCCATTGACTCCTCCCTCCGCCGCCGCCGCCGCCGCCATGGCCCGCAACAAGGTACGCCTCCCCTCGCCCCCTCCCCGGAATAACAATCTGCTCGCGGCGCCAGGGGCCATTTCGCTCGCGGTGCTTCCGAGCGCGCGATGCCGTTGGATTGGTCCCCTCTTCTAGGGTTTGGTCTGGCAAGTTTATTAGAGTTCGGTGCCGCACGATTGAGGATTTGGTGCTAGCTGACTCGCGTCAAGTGATTGATGTCAGGCTAGACTAGCAACGTGAACTCATGATTGGAGTCAATGCGCAGATGGGAATGGGAGGAAATCAGAACAGTGCTCCATGGGGGAGAGTGGGGAACCTAGTTTCGATTCCTCATGTGTAGATAGATACTGTATTTTTACAGGTACACGCTGTACGCTCTGCCTGCATACAGTGACGGCTTCTGCATTTGCTAATTGGTGTGCAGGAAGGGCTGGTCCTGCTGCTGGACGTCGGACCGTCGATGCACCGGGCGCTGCAGGAAGTCGAGAACATCTGCTCCACTCTCGTGCGCAAGAAGGCATGCTACTTCCATCTGAAACTCCGCGGATTCCCCAATTCAAATCCTACTGTCTGTTGATTCGCTGTTTCTCTCTGCATTTTTTGCGGTCCGCAGCTGGTCTATAATAGGAGCGATGAGGTTGGCATTGTCCTTTTCGGAACTAAAGGTATACTGAAATCTGCATTTACATTAACAGTGTCTTATCATACACCGAGCAAATGTGTGATTGAAAATAGGAAATAGTCAAATAAATTATTGTTTTCCTTTGGCTTGCATCTACATTTTTTGGGTTATTTCTTCCAAAGTTTCACTATTGAAATCATTGCTTTAGTCCTGAACACCATCCAAGGGCATTATCTGAGAATGGCTTGTGTTTTTTATGCTTTTTAATATTTACGAACGGGGATACTTAACTTTAACTTATCTATGCAGAAACGAGTAATGACCTCGCAAAGGAACTTGGGGGCTACAAGCATGTGGTGGTTAAGCATGATATCAAAGTTGTTGAGGAAGAAACAAAAGATGCTCTTCAGAATCTTCCAAGAGGAACTGCCCCTGGTGATTGTATCCATAAATAGCAGTATTTACTGGTTTCTTTTCAATATAATGTTTAAGAGCCATCTGTTACTACATTTCTTGTACGCCTGTACCTAAACGCTAACACAGTCAGTACACACCAGACACCACCTGTTTAGGACTTGCTTTTTGTTTTAACTTTTAAGCACTTTTTTGTTATGTTGCCTACATTTGTATGTGTCAGTTCATATCCACAACTATGGAACTTAAAATAGCCTCTTTTATCCATCATCTTAAAGTGTTCATATTTTGAGGAGTTCCCTGGTTATTAGTTTGACATCCATGAATTATCACTATAACTTGGTTCTTGTGGCATGCCCCTTTACATGCTTCATTTACATCTGGTTTAGTTCCCCTGCTCCCTTGTTTTACATGTTTTTTTTTTAGTTACCATATTGTTGATATGAGGACTGTGGCCTTGTTTTATGTTCTTATGCGGTATGCTCAAAATCAGGCATTATAATTCCTTGACTAAAGCCAGTTCTGGATGCTATTGTTGTTGGTTTGGATATGCTGATAAAGAGATTCGGAAACATCAAAGGAAAGCAACGACTGTGTCTAATCACTGATGCGCAACATCCATTAAGAGATCCGCCCCAAGGGACAAAAGTAGATCAGGTGGACACTATTGCAGACCAGATGAAAAAACATGATATTAAGATGGATTGCATTGTTTTCAGAGAATCTGGAGTTCATCACAATTCTGTAATGGATGAAAATGACCAATTATTATATCACTTCAGAGATAGGTCAGTTGCAAAGGTAGTCCAGGTTGACACCCCGACATCACTCTTAGGTGCTCTCAAGACTAGAAATGTACTCCCAGTTACTATCTTCAGAGGAGACCTGGAAGTGAGCTCTAATTTTAAAATCAAGGTGGGATGTTTTAGAAGGGATGTAATATTTCTGTCAGTTAAAACAAAGTCTGCAGTATTCCAACATTACTGATTCAGTTTGCAATCTATTTTGACTTACCTATTTCATTAGTGTCCAATGGGTTTACAATGATGTTTCTGCTTGATGGCTTGTGAACAGGTGTGGGTCTATAAGAAAACATCTGAGGAGAAATTCCCCACTTTGAAGAAGTATTCTGATAAGGCTCCTCCAAGTGATAAATTTGCCTCACATGAAGTCAAAGTGGATTATGAGTACAAAAGCGTTCTAGAACCAGACACAGTTGTTCCACCAGATCAAAGAATCAAGGGCTATCTTTATGGTCCTCAAGTTGTTCCTATATCATCGGCTGAATGGGAGGCTGTGAAGTTCAAACCAGAGAAAGGTGTGAAGCTTCTAGGTTTCGCAGATAGATCCAACATACCACGGTATCGGATACCCTTCAACTTGGCATCTGGCATTATATTTTTTTTCTGTGGCACTTGTTATTGCTAATGTGACTTCGGCATTGCTGTTAGCTTTGAAACTAATGATACATCTAGTGCTTGTCTCATTGAATTCTGCTACTTTAGCACTTAATAAGATGAAACTTCTCTTTGTTTTTTATACCTTTGTTTTGAGACATAAATTGCAACCATTTTATCCCATTTTCTAGAATCCTGTAAATTCATCTTTCTTACTACCCTATCCTCCTTTGTGATTGTGTATTATAAGAACATTATGCTAGACTACAATCGTCAGGACTATACCATAGAAAATTCTGCAATACTTTGTTATTATTGTAGATTTCAAGTTTGATGATGCCACTTATTTTGAAGACCTTGCAAACCAATAAATCCATTCTTCGGATATTGTTATCTAATCATTTTGAAACATGAAACATCTGTTCAACCCAAAGTTCTGATGGTTGTGGCCTGGTTCTCCGATGATTTCAGCTTGTACCTTTCTGTAATATATATAGTTATTTCCATTGCTGGTTCATAATTATAAATTATTTCAATTATGTGTGTATAGAAATAGATTACAACATAACCAGACTGGGTTTCAGTCAAAATCAGTTTATCCTTTTAGGAATGCCACCGGAGTCAAGCTCTAAAGTCTGATGTAATTGCCCCTTTCTTAAAGTATCTCATTGACTGAAACAAGTTGCTCTTCATCTCTAGTTATGTACTTCTCAGGAGAATTCTCAACTTGCATGAGTTGCACAGCAAATGTCTCTCTTGTATTGCAGTTTTACCTTTGAAAGCTACATACTGGTCATGTGCTCTTTCTACTTGACAGACACTATTTTATGAAAGACGTAAACTCCTTTGTTCCTGAACCGGGAAACACAAAAGCAGTTGTTGCAGCTTCTGCCATAGCTAGGGCAATGCAAGAAATGGACAAGGTTGCAATTCTGCGATGTGTGTGGAGGCAAGGTCAAGGGAATGTCACTTTTGGTGTATTGACACCAAACATCTCATCTGTGAATAATGTGGTATGTACTTCATTCGTAACTTCCAGTTGATGGATTTTATGGGTGTCTATTTTTTGAAGCGATTGATGAGTGACTATGCACATCTTCAAGCAATTATATCCTGTGCATTGCAGCCAGACTCCTTTTACTTCAACATACTGCCATTTGCTGAGGACGTCAGAGAATTTCAGTTTCGCTCCTTCAGCAAACTGCCATCATCATCACAGCCTACTGAACAACAGCAGGAAGTGGCAGATAACTTGGTGAAGATGTTAGACCTTGCACCACCTGGGAGGGAAGAGATCCTCAGGCCTAATTTCACACCAAATCCCATGTTGGAGGTCAAATACTGCAGTTTACCAAAAAAACTATTTTTTATTTGTTATTTTTTAGTATACGCTATTGGCGGTCATCTTGTTTACGTTCTGTTGGTTGCTTTATGCTTAATAAATGCTTAGAAATACACACCATATTATGTTTCTGTGAATTACTATTTTCCTATTCTGAAGTGGAAATTGTTTTCCTGGACTGCTAGTAACTATGCTAGTTGAATCTTGGTTTGTCTCATATGATTAGTCATCAAAGTTTAATCAAGAGAGTATGAGCAATGTTAGAGCTTTGGAAAGTTGCAATCTAAAGATAAAAGGATTTTTATACACATAGAAGACTTGAAATTCAATTTATATCAAATAATCATACATATCTGCAATGTCCTTTTAAATCTTTTGCATGTGGGCTGACTATGTTCCGGTGATCATGAATGTACAAATTGGTGACCCTATGTTGGTAATTTGCTTTTTCTTTTTGTCTTGTTTGCGTCGAATCTGTACTGTTATGTATCTGCTCTTGTTGTGTGTAATTTTCTGTTTTGTTGACTATGGTTCTGTTGTCCCCCTTCAGAGGTTCTACAATTACCTTGACCTGAAGTCAAACCAGCCAGATGCAAATCCCCCGCCACTTGATACATGTCTAAGGAGGATAACCGAGCCAAATCCTGATGTAATTGATTATCAAGCACCATTGATTCAAAATTTAAGCAAAACATTTGAGCTGAAGGAGAACCCCAAGGTTAAATATTGGCACTTCCTGTTGTAGACTTTATTCAGTAATCTTGGTAATGAACTTCAACATTAACTTATATGATTTATCGCAGAGGAAAAAAGCCCGTATGCAGGAGAGATTGGCTTATACTAGTCTGGACGATCAAGCTAAAAAGGCAGAAGATCCTTCTGCAGAGAAGGCTAAGGCAATAGATGATCGAGCTAAAAAGCCAGAAGATCCTTCTGCAGAGAAGGCTAAGGCTATAGAAGGTCTGTTTCCCCCAACAGAGAAGGTTGGGAAGATTGGAGATCTAAATCCTGTGCAAGATTTTGAATCTATGCTGGCAGAGAGATCTAGCTCGGCATGGGTTCTGAAGGCAATTGAGGAGATGAAGAATTACATGGCGAATTTGATACAGGACTCCCCTAAAGGAGACTATTACCAGAAGGCACTCGAGTGTTTTGTTGCTCTGCGGAAGGCCTGTATAATTGAACAGGTAATACTCCCGATTGTTTTTTACTTATTTTCATTTCAGTGTATAGTAGAGAGATGTAGCAAAGGTCTTATGCTTTATTTTTAAGATTATGACCACCTGGACATGGCTAGTCCTAAATATGCTCTTGCGCGGTTGTATCTGATCCGTTGTTTGTTCCTAGGAGCCGAACGAATTCAACCAGTTTGTGACTGCACTTTATGAGAGACTGAAGACGGTTGACGATGTTGTCAAGTTCTTTCAGCTTCTTAAGTCCAAGAATGTTTTGCTTATAAGCAAAGAAGAAGCGTCTGACAGGTAAGGAAAGTCCTACGTATCCACTGCAAAAACTTGTTAGCAACATGATCTTATACCTATTTATGTGCACGCAGCGATGTGACCGAAGAGATGGCGAGGAGCTTCTTCTTGAAGACCGAAGCATCCTCTCAGTAGCACCAGCCATGCTAGCAGCTGCCATGGCCTCTTGGGTGGGTTTTAACAAGATAGGGTGAGAACATTTGGTAGTTTGGAATTCTCCTGTACCACCAGCATGAATGCCATGTGCAGGCAGGCGAGGAAATAGGAGTAGAGCGGGGACACCTCCTGCAATTACCTCGAGACTATGGGATCGGATTCAGAGACCCAAGCTGCCGAGGGGATTGACTGACGTTGGATCCAACACTTGTAAATTGTGGTATTCATGATTTCTGATCGATGGAACATTTTGTCTGTCCTTAAGAAAATCCCATGCTGACAATTCATGATTTATCGTTTCACTTGGGGTTCATGTACCACGAGTACATATCGTGTACTGCTACTGCTAGCCTTCGAGTACTGCCAGGCAAAATACATCATCCTAACAGTCGTGAAGGAAATCCTTCTGTTGACCAGCAGAATTAAATTCAGTGATGTATAAGACACATCTCAACATTTTCGAGTGACTGCAAACAGAAGAGTGTAGCAATCTTGCCTCAAGAAAGAACTACTTCCCTCATTTATTCAATCCGGGATTGGATCCACACAGACAACCTCTGCATTGATATTGGCTAATTAATTTCAGCCACCTGAATCATATCACGCACAATGGTTTATACTTAAGAGTACAACAACAAAGCTAAACTTGGCACCCACAAAACTATTTCAGACAGGGCATGGGAGCAAAATGGTGCCTCCATTTTAACCTTCCTTCTCCGTCACAAGCTTATCGATGAGAGTGGCAGCGTCCTCTACCGTCTTGATCTCTTGGGCGCTCGATTCATCCACTGTGATACTGAATGCCTCCTCGAGACCCATGACAATTTCAACCTGCATCCATTTCATAGCAAAATCCGGCACTCCTATCAGAAGCGGTTGTAGCAACACTTAGTTCTCATGTGAGAAGAAAATAAGCAATTAATGGAATCGATTCTACTACGGAAGAATACCCGGTACTATAAAATGAGGTATCATCTTCCTTCCACTTTTTAGGTTAGGCTGATAAAGTAGTAAAGGAAAATATACATGATGTTGACATATCACCCTTTAATCCTGGAGATCAATTACCGTGTCAAGTGAATCAGCCCCAAGGTCGGCGAACTTTGTTTCTCCATTTACAAGCGTATCTTCATCGACGGCTAGTTGTTTCTTCACTATTCCACAAACCTTGTCAATTGTGTCTTGTTTGGCCTGTCCAGGGAATATGGAATCACATTTCGGGATTGCAATTAGAGGCATAAGACAAAAATATCGTACCGGTGGCAATAAACTAGACATACTGCACGTTTAATGAATTACGAGATTCACATTAAAGAAAATGATGAATTTTTTCCTTTTACGGGAGAGAGTGTTGAAAGTTAAGGACGGACATGTTTTCGAACTTCAACTACATACGTCATATCGTTTCAAAAAACTACGCGCGCCACTGGTTGGATTGAATTTTCCGGAAATCCACTTTGGCTCATAGGTGTAATTGCACCCACTAAAAAGCATATTTTATAATGTCTAAAAATTCTGAAAAAAAAATATTGGTGTACATCTAGACATTTTATACTCACTTATAAAGTTCCACGAGAAAAAGACATTTTGGGGCCTGTGTAAAAAAGACAATTTTTCGGTGCTCCAAATTTTTCTATTTACGTGACATTTTTTTTTCTTTTTTACATAGACCACAAAAAATGTATCTTCTCCGCAAAACTTCGTGGGAGAACATAGAATGTTCAGATGTGCACTCGGGAATTTTCGTGTGATTTTCTTGACATTTTGAAATCCATTTAAAATGTATTGTTCATAATAGGTGCTTAGTCCTATGAGCCAAACACCATGTCCGGAATTTTCTCTCTTGCTAAGAACGCCAGATGCGCCACTTACTCGCTTGAAATTGCAAACTATGCCATGGATGCTTGTATGCCTGCAGTGAGCTATACAAAATCAAGGGCAGAGCAAACTACAACAGTCCATTTCATTGCGATTCTTATCGCACGATGATGCTGCGAGAACAGCTCAAAGCAGTCTGACACACTCTCGAAGCACCACGTAGAAGTTGGCAAGATTTTTACACAGGACTACTGTACTAGTACTAGACAAGTGTGGTATCGTGCAAATTGACTACTACTACTACTACAATTAGCAAGAGGTAATGTGGCGCTGAATCTGAATGCATGGACGGGCTCACGGGCATATACACATACCGAGCAAGCCACCTGGAATCTCTTTGCAGCAGTGTGCATCCGGATCGATGAGAAGCTCGCTCTCCGCGTCGCGAAGCACGCCGTGCTGCTCCGGCTGCTTAGCTGCACATGATCTCCTTCTCAGCCAAGTGGGATCAAGCGGGTAGCTAACTGAAGGCGAAGGGTAGAGCAATAACAGGAAAAAGCTATACGCACGTGTACCTGGATCCGATACGGCCGGGAAACGGCCGATCCGGCGGCGACGGCGAGGGCAGCCATGGACGTCCGGCGGCGAGCTCGAGACCGGGAGAGCTGCTAGCTACTAGTAGCTGGCTAGCTGGAGCCTGGAGCAGGAGGACAGGACAGGAGGAATGAGCTGAGAGAGCGGAGTGAGCCGCGGGCGCGTGTGTTTTATTGGGGGCCGGGGACGGCGAGGCGGCCTCGGTAGTATCGACCACCACTTCTCCTAGCCTAGGGATCACCATCAGACACCCGTGGGGGAAACGGAAAGCAACGGGAGATCTCAACCGCATGAATGAAACAAGAGATGGAACCGATGTGGCAATCCACCTCATTCCATCATTGGAGGGTTTTTCTTAAGTTGTTTATGGTTGATATATTGTGGTGTCATGGTTATATGTTTTTGCAATGTTTGCTCTTGCATTCTTATCGAAATATCGAATGATGAATTATAGTAATTTATAATAGATGAAGGACAAACATATTGACAAAACAAGTGAAGCGGATACTAGAATAATTAGATTAATTAGCTCTGTTGGATGGAAGGAGTGTCGCGGAATTCTTCCGCCGGGGTTTGAACCTTCGGCTGCATTTTTCGTGATGCGTTAGACACCAATCTAGGTTGAATCGGGTGGGAAGGGAGAGTACTCTTCTACCACCGAGACCGGGATGTTAAACTTATCTTATTTGTCAGTATACATATAGTTACATCATTTTACTTTATTTTCCAAATGAACGAAAAGATAGAAGTCAATGCTCAATGACGCTTCGACTGCCCATGATCATTTTAGGGTAACATGAAACAAATAACGGGTGTGATTTCCAAAACAACAAATATGGTTCTGACACCATCGCCTCATCTTTGACCCTTCACCACGCTTCTAGTACCACACCACATATCACTATGATTCGTGTTGTCTAGCGACATTTTGTTCTTGCACAATTATTTCCCGTCATCGTCCACCATTGCTCTCCATTCTTCCCTCTTCGGAGGTTGATTTTATCCTTTATTCAAAATTTGACTATTATTGCATATATAGCCTGGGTTTGCTAAATGTATGATTGGAAAATGCAACCTAATATATAATAAATTAATAATACAACCAATATAATTATACCATGTATGGTTAATGTTGAAAATTCTAACCTTTGATGTAACCTTGTTGATCAACAGTTCATCGTAGAACACAAGGAGCCCTCCAACTGAAAGCACTCAACTGAACACAAGGAGTGCTACAGAATTCTTCCGCCGGGGTTTGAACCTTCGGCTACATTTTCATGATGCTTTAGACACCAATCTAGGTTGAATCGGGTGGGAAGGGAGAGTACTCTTCTACCACCGAGACCGGGATGTTAAACTTATCTTATTTGCCGGTATACATATAGTTATACTATTATTTTACTTTATTTTCCAAATGAAGGAAAAGGTAGAAGTCAATGCTCAATCAGTGGCGGAGCTGCTCTATGTTTGTGATGTCAAGTGACATCACAAAAATTTGGTTAGCACCATTATGTTAGCTATTGATACACATATTTTGACCCAAATAATATTGAAGATTGACCTCACTAGCCTCATTTATCACTCAATTTGAGCTCTTGACATGATCATTTTAGGGTAACATGGAACAAATAACGGGTGTGATTTCCAAAACAACAAATATGGTTCCGACACCCATCGCCTCATCTTTGACCCTTCGCCACGCTTCTAGTACCACACCACATATCACTATGATTCGTGTTGTCTAGCGACATTTTGTTCTTGCACAATTCTTGCATGTCATCGTCCACCATTGCTCCCCATTATTCCCTCTCTGGAGGTTGATTTTGTCCTTTATTCCGATTGAGAGAAAAGTATACTTCATTAAAATAGTTTACAAGAAACAACATATTCTTCGGGCTCTTGCCTTGCTGAACGTAAGAACACACTCTTGGCCTCTAATTTCTTAATGAAACATATGACTTTATTGTTTAACATTTGTTAATGGGAGGCAGGCTTTCTTGCCAATTATCAACACAACCGTAGCAATCCACCTCATCTCATCATTGGAGGTTTTTGTAGGTTATCTGGTATTGCCCTATTGTTACTGCTTAGACTAAATGGATCAAAACATATAAAGGATAAACAAATCATCAAAGCAAACAACCAGAGCTAACATAGGGACTGACCAAAGTACAAAACATGAAGAACAGTAGAGTGAACTCGATTAGCACAGTTGGATGGAGGAGTGCCCTGCGATTATTTTTCCCCAAGGTCTGAGTCCTCGGCTTCATTTCGTGTTTTATTACATGCCATTTCAGGTTGCATCGAAGGACACAACAATGTAGAATTCGCTACCGAGATTGGATTAATTATTTATTACTCTAATATATAGTTTCATTGTTTATATTTTTTGGACGGGAGGGAAAGAAAGGAGTATAAGGATGAATGACGCTTCGACTACCCATAATCATTTTAGGGTAACATGGAACATATGATGCATGTGGTTTCCAAAACAATAAATTTGGTTCCGACACCGTTGCCTCATTGTTGACCCTTTCCAGAACACTAGTACCACGCCGATATCACCATTCTTAGAGTTATCTGGCACATTTTGTTACTGTAGTATTGTTTCTTGTCACCGTCCACCTTTTCTCTCCATTTTTTTACTCTCATGAGGTGGCTTTTGTGAATGTTCTGTACTTTGTTAATGTAGCATATGATTCATAGTTTAACCTTTTATTTGAAATGGAAGGGAAGTAATGAAAACCCCACCAATAACAATTATCAAGAACACCGTGAAACAAAAACTGAACAAACAATGCATGTGATTTATGGAGTAACACGTGTTGTTCAAGCAATGTCACCCCTTTCTCGGATGCTTCCCTTTCGGCTCCATCCCCAAGCCATGGTAACGTCACTCAAGCTGGTGTCTGGCCATATCTTCCCTTCACACGTCACTCTTCCCTCATGTCGTCACCCTCTATCTCCAACATCTTTCTCCAGGGAGGCCTTTGTGTGTTGTTCAAGCAATGTCACCCCTTTCCTAGATCCTTCCCCTCCACCTCCACCCCCACGCCATGGTAACGTCACTCCTGCCGGTGCCTGGCCATATCCTCCCCGCACACGGTACTCTTCCCTTGTGTCGTCACCCTCTATCTCCAACATCTTTCTTCGAGATGCCGTTTTTGTCGGTTCACCTTTAATTCCCGCCATCCTCCTTTATAACGCGACGCGGGAAAATATACACTACCCATTAAACTCGCGCCGCACCACATGATCCACCACCTGTTCCCCACACCAGCGCGGCGCGACGGCTATAAAACCCTCCTCGCCCCCTCGGCCTCTCGGAGCATCGAAAACTCGCCTCGCCTCACACCCACCTACATAATAATTTTTTTCTAGAACTAGAAAAATCGTGGTGACATTTACAGCGAGAGGATCATAGAGATATCCTCCTAGAATCAAAGAGTAAAATCTGAGGAGGAATTTGTGGAGCATTGAAGAGGATTGAAGAGGGGAGGAGGTAAGAAAGGAAGGGTGAGCTGGTGCTTGTGTGGCGGGCGCAGAAGATCCGGGGCTAGGGTCTCTTTTTCAACCCTCTCTCGCCCCCCCGCACCTTTCCTCTCCGTCGTCTCCGTCCCCATCTCCTCCCTCCCCACCTCACCGCATTCGCATCTCCGGATCCCCACACTCCGCCGCGCCGCCGCCGCCATTCCCGCCGCCTCGATCTCCGTCTCCCGATTCGCGCCGACGGACGGACGGACGCGACGAGGGATGCCGGAGCTGCCACGCGGGTGATCTCCCCTCACCTCACGCGGGTGGGTGGGAGCCCTCCCTCTCTCGCGCGCAACGCCGGCGCAGAGGGATCCCGTCGCGGCCGCAACCACAACCCCACCACCTCATCCTCACCCCAATCTCCATAGCAGTAGTACCGCCACCAGCAGCAGCTCCCCCGTTCTAGGGTTTGCTTCGGGTCCCCGATCTCCTCGCCTACTGGTGCGACTGCTAGCTCGCCCAGATGTTTTCCCACGGCGCGGATTCCGCCCACGACGCGGCCGCCGGCGGCGGCGTCGGCGTCAGCGCTGGCGGCGTCCCCGCCTTAGTCCCGGCCCGCTTCGTCTGGCCCCACGGCGGCAAGACGGTCTACCTCACCGGCTCCTTCACCAGGTTCGTTCGCTACTTATCTCTCCCACTCTCCCTCCACCTGCCCTATCATATCAGATATCTCCTGTGATTACTGACCGCCATTCTATCTATCGTCTCGTTGGCCGCCTCGTATTTATTCTGCAGTTATTATTGTCCGCTAGGAATGGGTGGATATATCTTCGCTGCCCGGAGCCGTTTCAACTGTAATATTTAGTTCTACTGTATGTGTGTGCCAGGTGTTGTGGTGTGCAGGAGCGCTGTAGTTTCATTTCCAGAGGGAGTAGGCCGTGTTTTTACATATCTGCTCACTCAATATGCCTTCAGTCGTGGCCTGTGTAGATACAAATTTGATGACCTAAGTCCAGTCTTATGTTTTGACCGTAATAAATGATAGATAGATTATCTCCCTGCTCTCCTCCTGGGGCTCTCTAGGATGTACTACTTTAAACCGTGGTTATCTGCAAAATTGGATTTTCTTTTTCTTTTTTTTGTCGATCACTTACACTTTGGAACCAATGCTGTTATTATTGTACTATTATATACGCCAACCTTATGGAACAATTTCCTCCTAGGTGGTCGGAGCATTTGCCGATGTCTCCGGTTGAAGGTTGCCCCAATGTATTTCAGGCTATCTGCGGCTTAGCTCCAGGGATTTATCAGGTGCCCTTCTTTATCCGGCTCTGCCCGCAGTTGTTACATGCTTACATTGCTTTTCCTTGCTATATGCTTAGATTTATTTCCTGTGCTAATATCTCCATTCTGCTTCCCAAGGATGCTATGTTTGCGTATCTGTCCTGCATAACGCTTGTATGCTGCCTGCATGTCTTTTCTTTACTTCGCGTGATACTGCAATTGCGTTGCTGCATGTGTACACGTAACTAGCTTATTCTTTCATAGCTTCTAATGAATCTACAGTTGTTGTGTTGCTTACCTTGCCAATTAATATATTTATTTGTTATATGCTTAGATTTGTTTCCTGTGTTAATATCTCCATTCCTCTCCCGAATGGTGCTGCATATTGCTGGATTTGTGCATGTAACTAGCTTATTCTTTTGATCACGTCTAATTAATCATACATGGCATACATGCAATGTATCTTCTAATGCAAGAACCTCCTTGCTTGGTTATTGATATGCAGTACAAGTTCAATGTGGACGGAGAGTGGAAGCATGATGAGGATCAACCTATTATAACAGGAGGACAATATGGGGTGGTAAACACTTTATACTTGACAAGGGAATTTGACCACATAAATAACGTACTGAGTCCTAGTTCACCTGGAAGCATGGATGTGGACAATGAAAATTTCCATCGAAATGTAAGTATCACTTACCTTGCAGAGTTGTGAGTGAACAAACACATTATGTGTTATACCCTGTTCTTTCTGTAACCGTTCTTTTAAGCTTAGTTGAGATGGTATGGGGACATAAAATTAAGCATATGTAAACATATAACCATCTGAGTGTTGTGATCTCTTGAAAAATGCCATTCTGTGGGAGAGTAGGGTGGAGTGGTTACCCACCACCGTATCTGCACAAGGGGCAAATGTCATCTATTCTTCTTTCTCTTGGATAATTTATAGGAAAGCAATACACTCTCAAAGATGCCTTGTTACCTGTTATAAGTTAGTTCTCTGATGTTACTAAGTTCTTCGTAGAAGGTACGAAAATTGAGTTATTGAGCAGGGATGAAATTTGTGGCACTGGCCTTCCTTGTCATCATTACAGGTTACGTTGTCAGATGGCGCACTTCAGGACGGTTCTCCAAGAATTTCAGCGGCTGCTGTACAGATCTCTAGGGCCCGTGTTGCTGATTTTCTGAATGCGCATTTATGCTATGATCTAATACCTGACTCCGGAAAGGTATAGAAAACCAGCTGCTCTTATATGAGTGCTATTAAAGCAAAGCTTTACTTATATGCCATTATCGTTTTCCAATTCAGGTCATTGCGCTGGAAATTAATTTACCCGTAAAGCAATCTTTCCATATTCTGCATGAACAGGTATTAAATCTTACCTTATTCCCCCCTTGTGGAGCTGTATCTCTTTCAGAGACATGCTAACTTGCTCTTCAGCCTGTTGCCTTACACGGCCTTTCTATATTGGTACAAATTAGATGCAAAACATAAAGCACATTTTTTTCGTTCATTCCTACTGATATTGTTCTTTAACAAGTATCTATGGCTGCATCTTAGTATAATTTAACATGTAAACATATGATGCTTAACAGTTCATAGTTGCACTGAGATGTAGAATTGGGAGAAGTGAGAACAATGGCGTACAGTTTTTTTTGAGGGAACAATGGTGTACATTTTAGTAAATGCTGACCAATGGATTTACTTGACAGTGGAAACTGATTATTACTGGCTCATTTGATAAAATACAACTAATATAACTGTACAACGCAATACTGTTCATAGGTGCTTGTAAGCGTCTACTACTACTCCCTATTCAACTTTTCATTTTCCTTATTTCACCAGCTCCCCAGTTATTACTTATTATTCCCTCCGTCCCAGAATATAAGATGTTATTACAACAAATATATGTATTTGTCTTATATTATGGGACAGAGGGAGTAGATATTAGCGGTTTGGATATTTTTCTTGCTCCACACGGTTTAGATACATAAATTATTTTCTGTTTTGCGATCCAGCATTTCTGGCACCATGATAACTGGTTGTTTCTTTTATCATATGTTGAGGTCATCATCAATTTGTGAGAACATACATTAAATAGTGCTCTTTGCAGGGGATTCCTGCGGCTCCTCTATGGGACTCATACAGGCGTCAGTTTGTTGGGATTTTGAGCCCACTGGATTTTATACTTATATTGAGAGAGGTAATCTATATCAACACTTACCCTTTGTTCTTAGCTTCTTAGGTTTTGTCATGTTATTTGACCATGTTTGCAGTTTGGTTTGCTTGTGTTATGTGTCATTCTTGTACCCTATAGGAGAGGCAGATAGTCCCGTATATGTTCTTCACTAATATATCATTGCGGGTGATGCTGAACTGTTTATTTTAAACATTCTGCCACTGACAATCTAATAGCATTGAGAATCAATACTTCATTTGTTTTAAACTGAATTATTCAAGCGTTATTATTGTCTTGCTTGCTTGACCTGGGGGATGGGGATGGCTGTTACTTGCTGTAATTGCTTACTGGCCACCCTCAGTATGGCATAATCTGTGTTCAACTGTTTTATTGTACTGCTGTTGAATTGTTTCTGCTTTAGGGCAGGTACTGCATTACACTTACTGAATTCCTTAAGCTGTGAAAGGTCCATTTTCATGTGCCTTTTTAGCTACTAGTTGTACTACAAAACTGTTAATGACTATCTTGTTTTGTTTTACATGATAAATTCTTGTTTGTGTTAGGTATTTTTGTTGAATTGTAATATCTTGTTTTTGTTGCAGCTGGAGACGCATGGCTCAAACCTGACAGAGGAACAGCTTGAAACACATACTATATCTGCGTGGAAAGAGGCTAAGCGGCAAACTTATGGAAGAAACGATGGACAATGGAGATCAAATCAGCATCTAGTGCATGTAAGTTGCTACCTATTTCTGGTTGAGAATTGCATTGCATCGTGCAATTTGGATTTACAGACTTATTGGTACTAATGTTTGATATCTGAGTTAACCAATTATGCTTGCTTTCATGAAATTGAGAACTTTGCTTGCCTATTGTCTAAAGATAAAGATGAAATCATGCCTTTTCATTTAATTTCGTTTAACAAGTCGTAGTCGGCAGTACTAAAGGAGAGCCCTTTTCGCCACCCATGTTTGGCACACATTTCACTTTCATATAGAACTGATCTTGTGAGCATTGTGACCCATTTACTAATCAGCTGGTTGGCATGTAATTTGTTTTAATCACTTAAGTTTTGATTGTTAATTTTGCTTCAGTTTTTTCTTATTCACCCCCAAGTCCCTCTAGTATCTAGTTTCATTACGATATGTGGCAATGCACTAACATCGGAGTGTGCCTGTTCTCCAGGTTACCCCTTATGAATCCATGGGGGAGGTTGCCATGAAAATACTCCGAACTGGTGTTTCTACAGTTCCAATTATCCATTCATCAACATCAGATGGATCATTTCCACAGCTGTTGCATCTTGCATCACTTTCAGGAATTTTGAAATGTAAGTATTTCCCTGTCCTGCATCTTTATGTTGTTTGGGACCTGTATGTATTCTGTATGCTATAAGCAGCTTATTGCAAGATAGCTTAGCTGGATATCTTTTTTTTTCCAGGTATCTGTAGATATTTTAAAAACTCTACTGGTAGCTTGCCAATTCTAAACCAACCAGTATGCACAATTCCGCTGGGTACCTGGGTTCCGAAAATAGGTGAACCAAATGGTCATCCTTTGGCTATGTTGCGACCTAATTCATCACTTAGCTCTGCCCTTAACTTGTTGGTTCAAGGTATGCTCTCTTCTCTTTGCTGCAACCAAAGGCAAGGTGCTCTTGCTTGCCTGTTCCATAAGATGTGAATCTATTGGCTCTATAGTTTGCCAACCTGATCTCTTACATTCTGTACTCTGTACATGCAGCTGGAGTTAGTTCAATACCAATCGTGGATGATAATGACTCGCTAATCGACACATACTCCAGAAGGTATAGGCCATTTTGTCAAGACACATCATTCTTTGGTGTGTGTTATTTTGCTATGTCCCACTTTTGTTGTCGACTTACTCATTGTGTTTCCTCCATTGTGTAGTGACATCACAGCTCTAGCAAAAGACAAGGTCTACACACATATCCGCCTAGATGAGATGACTGTTCATCAGGTACATTAACATTAATGCCTATCCTAATCATGGTTTAGGCTGAAACTTATGCTTGGGTTTAGTTGTCCAACACTTTTGGTTGTTTGGTCTTGACGAGTTGATTATCAGGTACATTAGTAAACAATGCCGCAGTTATTTTGTTACTATGATTAGCTCTCTGTTTTTTTCATGTGAGTTGAAATGTCAACTGATATTCAGGCATATGAAGAGCTGCATGTAGTTGAATTTGTTTGGACGTATGTATCGATATTTAGATACTCTTTTGTCCAAGTGTCAATTGATAGTTTGATACACCATATCAGATCAGTGCTTGTCAAATTTAAAACTGCTTTTGTAGCTGAACTGTATTGAAACAGCATGTGTGGAGGAGAAATCGTTCTGCTGTAGTACTATAATATATAGTTTCAAACAGCCTACCTTAGGAGTTGTGCATCTTTTTACCTGTGGAGAGTTTACGACTGCAGTATCAACATTTTACTTCTGTTATGGCCAGGCTTTGCAGCTTGGACAAGATGCGAATTCACCTTTTGGGCTTTTCAATGGGCAAAGATGCCAGATGTGTCTCCGGTCTGATCCTCTGCTGAAGGTTATGGAGAGACTGGCTAATCCTGGTATGAAGTCTTTTGTTGTGTTTTCATCCAGTGGCGCCTGTATGAACACAAATAGTTTGGTTAATCCATTGAACTCTGGTATGTTATTCACCAGGGGTGCGCCGCGTGTTCATTGTGGAGGCTGGAAGCAAGCGTGTGGAAGGCATAATATCGCTGAGCGATATATTCAAGTTCTTGCTGATGAGCTAGCAGAAGGCGTCGTCTCTGTTTTGTTCCCGTGCAAGAGCTGCCAGAGTTAACAAGAGTAGCACAAACAGATCGTGGAGCCAACAGCTGAGACCTCTGGCTGGCTTTTGCCGATAATGGCCGTTGAGGGTCTGTAAAGTTTTTTTCTTTTCTTCCTTGTGCCCCTGCTCACCGCTGTTACAGAAATATCTGGTGACTTCTTTTCTTGTTATCTTATTGGATTGTTTTGGCTGCTTGGCGAGACTAGTCTCCAAGGAGCTTAGTTGGTTCCGTCAAGGTCCCATTCTGTGTCTAGTGCTAGAGACCTGTTAGCATCAAAGAGAATTGGGGGGATGGGTGTTCCAGAGAGTGAATGACTTGTCTGAGTTCCACCATGTGTTGTTTTTGCTCAGCAACAAATCTTTTGGGCGGGCAGTGATGCAACCATGGTTGGGAGATTTGCAACGGTCTGGAAAAAGAGAAATTGATAAATGTTAATTGCAATGCGCTGCCGCCTGGGGGATGCACAATTGTAAACATCATTCTATGCTTGAACACATTTTTTTCTCTCATTGTAGAACATGATCGCCATTGTACATTTGTCACTCTCCCAATTGTTCATTTGCCCCGGCTGCAAATATAACAGTCTGCAGCGGATAATTCTGAATCTGATCCCATTGAACAAGTTTGAAGAGCAAAGTTTGCAATTTACATGCGAGGTGACTAGGTGAGGTTAATATCTTGAGTCAGCTTGCCGGTGTCATCCAAGCATTCAGCAAGTGGAGCCTCAGCCGCCGTTGTACGCGACGGCGTGTATCTGTGTGCTGTGCGTGTCCCCACGGCCACGCGCCACGGCGTGGTTTGGTCTCCTTTGGCTCTTGTGGTGAAAAATCTGGAGTGGATAGGACCAATCCACATCACTGCTTCGTCCCTCTCACAAGAGCACAGCATACTCTTCCCCTCCCCTGCTCTTCTACAAAGATCCACCCTAATCCAATCCAATCCATCTTCTGCACTCCACATTGTCAGTCCTCTTCTTCTAGCTGAAACAAGTTCGAATTTGAAAAGGAGATTCAGATGAGCATGGCGGCGACGGCGACGGCGGCAACAGCGTGGCCATCAACCTCCTCCTCCGTCCTCGCCCCGCACACCCACCATGCCACCACTCCCAGGTCCTGCCAGCTCCGCTCCGGCTTCCTCGGCCGCGCGCTCACCGTGTCCCCACGCCAGGTGGCCGCCGGCGGCAACGACCGCGCCGCCGTCTCCGCCGCCGTGTCCGTGCGCGCGGCCTGGGACGGACCGCTCTCCTCGGCGCGCCTCATCATGCAGGGCAGGAACGTCAAGGTACCATCTCCCCCACCTCACAATCCGCCTCGCCGTCCGCCGCAAATGCGACGCCGGCTCACTCACTCACCCCCGCACCATCCATCTCCCTGACGGCAGCTGACGGAGAAGCTCAAGGAGCACATCGAGGACAAGGTGGGCCGCGCGGTGGTGAAGCACAGCCACCTGGTCCGGGAGGTGGACGTGCGCCTCTCGGCCCGCGGCGGGGACCTGGGGCGGGGCCCCAAGGCGTCCCGCTGCGAGATCACGCTCTTCACCCGCCGCCACGGCGTCGTCAGGGCCGAGGAGGAGGAGGAGTCCAGCTACGCCAGCATCGACGTCGCCGCCGGGATCATCAAGCGCAAGCTCAGGAAGATCAAGGAGAAGGAGACGGACGTGCGGCACCTCAAAGGGACCAAGGAGTGGTCCGAGGCGGCCGCGGGTGAGGATGTGCTGTCGGATGTGGAGACGGAGGTCGGGGAGGAGGATGAGGACCTCGTGGAGGTCATCGGCGCCGAGGACGAGGAGACCGTGCTCACCAAGGTAGTCAATCGATCTCCTATTGCTGCCTAGTGGACCATGGATGTTGTTTGTTTCAGGCATTCAGTATACATGCTAGTGCAAAAAAAAAATTACACAAATTTTGCTCATCCATCATTTTTGTTTCAGTTCTTGCCAAGAATCATGTTGCTGTATATTTCAATGAGATCAATCGGTCAATGTGAGGCTCAACTGCGCGGACTTGTCTGCAGGTGGTGCGCACCAAGGTGTTCGAGATGGCGCCGCTGACCGTGGACGAGGCGCTGGAGCAGCTCGAGAACGTCGACCACGACTTCTATGCATTCAGGAACGAGCAAACTGGTGCGTAATCCCACAGCATTGCATCCGCTTTCCTCCATGGAACAGTTCTTGTGTGCACAACTGATTGGTTGCAATCTTCAACTCAACTGAACTAAGCTGAACTTTTTGGGCTGCAGGGGAGGTGAACATCTTGTACAAGAGGAAGGAGGGAGGGTTTGGGCTCATCATCCCCAAGCAGGACGGCCACGTCGACAAGGAAACCGTCGCCAAGGCCAACGGCAAGGAGCACTCCATCGCTGGCTAAGTTGATCGTTTCACATGACTAAGTCACTAGCTGTAGCTTTGTAGTTCATCTGTTCTCACTCTGATGCGTGTCCAAGAGAAACCGAGCCCTTGTGCAAATTTGACATTTCTGTTACGATCCCGCACCACTTGCATTGGTAATTACATAAATCTTTTAATCCTCCAGGAGAATATGACTCCTTATTCCAGATTACACATCATCATGATTCTTCCGAGGCAGCACACATCATTATGCTGAGATGAAACTAGCAAAAAAATCTGTACAAAAACTCAGTACTAAAAAATGCACCCATCCTGCAACTTCAAAAGAGTAGCAGTACAAGTTTGAGGTCGATCTGCTCT
Organism: Dactylis glomerata; assembly: GCA_007115705.1. Classification (NCBI taxonomy): domain Eukaryota; kingdom Viridiplantae; phylum Streptophyta; class Magnoliopsida; order Poales; family Poaceae; genus Dactylis; species Dactylis glomerata. The sequence goes on from QXEO01000107.1 coordinate 54,960, forward strand.
CTTCATAATGGCATGATACATCGTGCAGCTGTAGGATGAAGGATCTTTCATTATTCAGGTAACCCAAAGTCAGGACGATGGATCTTTGTAGCTGTAGGATGTTGGTGTCTTTGTGGGCTGGACAGAGTTATCCATGCAACCCCATTGTGCTTTTGCCCAGCTAGCAAAATGTACACCTGTACAACATATGTTTCAGCGGTTGATGATCTTATGTACTAACAAAAAACTAGTAACAGAGAGCATGTGATCTGTGGTACAGAAATAAAGATTAAAAAGTCGAAGCAGAGCCTTACACTAAACTATAACAATATATTTCTCCTTATTGCACGAATTTAGAGAGTGGAGAACAGGCTTACAGAGGTATTATTTGTAGCATAGTTGCTCAAATTTGGTGGTTTGAAGATGATGAAGCGGCATCAGTTGATATATTTTGGATTGTCTTCCGGTTGATCCGAATGTATGGAACATGAGAAATGTTTGGCCAATCTAATCCTCCAGGTTTGAAATTACTCTCCTGCTCAACTGGAAAGTCCATAATCAGTTCGTCGATTGTTCGTGGAAAATTTTCTCCCGCTGCCACTGGTTTCATGCTGATATGAAGTGCTTTTAAGGAGCTAAGTTTGCCTAGTGTGGAAGGGAGTCGTTCAAGAAAATAACATGAATGAAACACGATTTTTTCTACAGATGTCAGCTGTTCGAACCATTCCTCCTGCTCCGCGGTAAAATAACGGTCCTCTATATAAGCGATTTCCAGAATTCGCACCGAGGGGAGAAAAGAATTTCTGTGTAACAAGCTAGAATCTGTAGTTATACTGGTAAGCTGAAGTACACCCTGCTCATCTTGCCTAGTAGGTTGGTCTGAAAGTCCAGTAAGAATGCTGGGACAGCCAAGAACATTGACCTTGCTGAGGTTGGGAAAGCCCTGTAATCCACCAACCAAACGTAGAGAACCACATTTCCTAAGATGCAGATACTCCAGTGACTTCAACTGATGCCCAGAGAGTAGGAGCGGGTGATCGCAGTAAGACACACTTAACTTTTTGAGACATGCAAAGAGTTGTACATATTGTGGCAGTGCCTTGACAAATTCCCCACAATATGAAATGCCAAGTTCTGACAGTGAAGACATGAATGACAGATTGGGCACTTCTTTTAGTAAAGGGCAATCTTGAAGTTCAAACCTTGTGATGCGTGGAAGGAGGGGGCCATGATCTTCTTCAACATGTGACCATTCTTTCCATGATGTCATCGATGAAATTTTGAGGTACTCCACACTTGGGAGATAACTAAAAGATGTGCCACTAACATGCTTCACTAAGGGCAACTTATCTAGAGTGAGATGCTTGAGTGAAGGGAAATTTCCAAATGGTGGAAGTACACCTAGAAGTCGGCAGTTTTCAACATGAAGGGAGTGAAGTTTTGTGAAGATGTGAGATCGTATCATCCAACTTGGGAAAGTTGTGCCCCCATAACCTTCAATTATGAGCTCTTGCAAATTTGGGTGTGGTTGCAAACCTTCAAGTACATCTTTGGATACATTTCTCCCCTTCAGCACCAAGGCTTCAAGGTGTTTCTTCTCAATCATATTTGCATCCTTTGCCTCTTGCATGCTCTTAATGACTTGGATGTTACTAATGCAAAGTTTTTCAGATAGCTCTTGCATGTTCTTCAACTCATTTATCATGAATCCATTTTTCTTCCTAACACCAAAGTTCTCTAATTCTTGAAGTTGACTTAGTTGCCCAATACTAGCAATTTCAGAGAGAGCTGTACCATCAACATGCAAGTGTCGTAGGTTGGCAAGACTAGTAATGCCTTGAGGAATATAATTGCCAGTATATCCACGGAGGTATAACACTTGAAGATTACAAGGGAAGTTGCGCAAATTGTTTACTCTTGTGAAAGAAAGATCAAAGAACCTCAAGTCTCTCAAAGATGCAATGTTTGGCAACATATTTGTCAAGACCTCCAAATGAGACAAGTCTAACACCCGTATGCTTCTTGAGTTGGCTAACATGTTGTTAAGAACATCACAAACTGCATTACTCTCACAATGACCAAATAATAAGATTGTTCGCAGATTCTTATACTTGTTGAGTTCCTGAATGTGCAGTTGATTACCAACTTGCAGTGCCAAGTGACGAGCAGTTGGTGATGCTCTCTGGGAGGTCTCTTTGTGGAGGAAGCATTCATACGAAGAAACAATAATTGCCAATGCCCTTACTAGACCGTGCATAGTGTACCTCTTGTCGTCAAATGTTGCCTGGAAAAATGATCTTTGTACAAGTTCATCAAAAAATTTACTCCCAAAATCCTCTAATCTAGTGTCATCAAATTCTTTTTGTTGGATGAAATCGTGAGAAATCCACATATTGACCAATCTATCCTTATCAAACAAGTAGTTTTCTGGGAAGATGGAACAAAAAGCGAAGCTCTGCCTTTGTCTAGGTTGTAGTTCTTGATAACAAATTCCCATATATGGAAGGATTTCAGAGAAAACCTCACTTAGGTCCCACCAATCACTCTCAAGGATCCTTCTCCATTGGTCTACATTTAGTTTGGATCTCAATAGACTTCCCATTACTTTTGCGGCTAATGGCAGACCATCTAGCTTTTTTGCTATTTGTTCACCAATTAACTCAAGGGCCTGATTGTTCTCAGCCACATCGGTAGTGCCAAATGCATAATACTGGAATACTAGCCAAAAACTCTCCCATGGCAAAGGTGCTAATGGAACTTGACAAACTGTCGCTACTGTGTCTGCAACCCTTTTGTTTTGTGTTGTTACAAGAACTACACTTCCCGGCACTTCACAAGCTATGGCAGTAAGCAAACTAGTCCACTGGTCACACATCTCATCACAAACACTATCTAGCACAAGAAGAAACCTTCCATTTTGCTGGATAACACTTTGAATATTGTTGACAATTGTTTCCAAACTATCTGCATAGTCAAAAGATGAATCATTTCCTTTAAATGAGCGCAATATATCCTGTAGTGTTCTCTTGAGGCCATAGTGTTTTGAAACATACACCCATGCTTTGTGAGTGAAGTGACCCTTCACATCTCCATGATTGTAAATGACTTGAGCAACAGTTGTTTTTCCAACCCCGCTCATACCAACAATGGGGATAACATCAACACCAGCAATGCGGTACCTTGCCCCAAGTTTTGATCTTATGTTGCTAGGTTCTTGTTCCGAGCCAGATGAACCCAAAATAATTTTCAGTATCAACTCAAGAACTTCATCCCGACCAAACACCTTAACATCAATTGGAAGACGAGAAGTAGTCTCTCCCTCTGTTCCTTCTTGATTTATTGCTGTTGGATTCCTATGCCTCAGGAGCTCTAGAAATGTGTTGGATGTTGCACAAAGGTGGTCTAGCTTTTGCACAACACATTCGAGCATTTTGATGCCCTCATCAGGCACAATCAAACTTTTCAGGGCCACGACCGATGAAGAAAGGAGCTCGTTCACCTTGCGCTTTCCGGTGATTGTTTCGTGACAATCAAATCTGCTGAGCACATCCTCCGCTTCATAGGCAGCATTATGGAGGTTCCTTAGCCACTTGGTAAGACTAGTGTTGATGATAATATGGTTGTCAGCCACCTCGGTAATGGCTTTCACCATGGTAAGGCTTGTGCACAGTTTGGTCAGAAGCTCTTCAGAACCATGGGTTCGCTTGTAGTTGCTCTCAAGGAAGTCCATTGTCTTGTCAATAGCACGTTGGATAACTGCTGAGGAGAAACCACCAACCATCTGCTCTGCTGCTGCAGACATCATCATTTTGGATCCTGCAGTGATGATAGAATTTCTTAGTCCATGTTTTGTATGCATTTGTAGAAATTGTGTCGTGTTAAGGAGATTCTGATTGGCTGCAACAATCACTAGATATTGAAAAGAAACCTTTTAAGCAATTCACTACCTGATGAAATGTTATTCATTTATAAGTTGGCATTAATATACTCAGTTTCATAGGCAGTACTCCTATGTTCTTTTAGTTCAACCTATGGATGGTGATTATCACTACCAAATGCTTATTAGTTAGCCCTGCTTGGTTCACAGTTGTCTAGTCCGAAACTGGAGTAAAATAAGGGACTAAAAGGAAATTGTACAAAAAATGGATTCTCTATCTATGTAGTACTCAAATTTTCAAATAGAAGATTGTTTAAGATTAAACAATTCTTCATAGGCACTGGCCTGGATCTCTGTGGTGCTCAGTGCTCAGTTATCTCTCTCTCTTTTTTATAAACTTTTTGCCAAGAAGAGCATGATAAATATCTACCTATACGGCTAAGTCTATGAATTATGTTGATGGATGCAGATTTACAACTAAATGCAGCTAAAGTAGTTAGAGACGAGAAGAGAGTATAGAAAAGGAACCTTAGGAATTAGGATCAAGTAACAGGAAAACCTTTTCTCATCAAGCATCTAATACCTCTAGAACGAAGTTGCTATACAAATAGCTAGGTACATACTGAAATAATCAGATCATACATAAGAAAATACTACTCGTATTTTTGTTCTGAAGTTGAAATCTTCTGGGGGACACGATGCGCTTATGTGTGTGTATGAGAGAGAGAACTGCAAGATACCTGTAGAGCGAGCGAGGTCGTCGGCCGGAGTGTTCGATCCGAGCGGGAGCGGGTGCGGGTGCGGCCGGAGTGTACCAATGGAGACATAATGACAAGAGTTTGCAAAGAAGCTTCAGTGAACATGCGGCCGTGACTTATCAGTAGGAAGACTTACCTTTGCAAAGAAGCTTCAGTGAACATGCGGCCGTGACTTATCAGTAGGAAGACTTGACCTTAAGGCTGGCCGGCTAATAATGACGAAACAGGCTTTCGCCCTGCTTTATAAATAAAGCAACCACAACCATACAAAGTTTAAGTACCCAACATAGCAAAAGCGAAAAAGGTTTGCTGGGGCCACAGCACAGACATGCCCAACAAGAGAAAGAAGAAAGATACAGCTCCCACATAACGTGTAGAGCAACTCAACGGCTGGACTGCGTAGATAATTGGCGTGCCGCCAATAGAAGATCCTCCAGCATGCTGTCCAGCCGTTCCCTGTCCCGCTGCCTACAGAGCGGATACCACTGCTGCAAAAAGGCCAAAAATTTGAACACAGAGTCAGATGCCCGCCTTAGGAAGATATGCTCAATCACCATTTTATTACGAATAGTCCATAAGGCCCAGGACATCGCGGCAAACACGAGCCAGAAGAGACGCCTCCTCCCACCGGTATGGTTTGCACGCGCCTCCAGGAATTCGCCAAGGTCATAGGCCTGCCACTCAGGACCTAGGGCCTCGGCAATGAAACTCCATAAGAAACGGGCAGCAGGACAGGTAAATATAATGCTCCAGTAATTGCTAATAATACTCCAGTAATTGCTAAGCATGCAGCTAGTGACCATGCATGTCATTTTCGATGTCAAACAAAATGATGTGACTCCTTCTAAGACTAGTCACAATGTATGATACTATCTCCCTTTATAAATATAAGATGTTTTAACTTTATAAAGCAAATGCATCTAAACATCTTTTAGTGTGTAGGTTCACTTGAATATACATACTAAAACTTGTCTAAATACATTTGCTTCATAAAGCTAAAACATTTTATATTTAGAATCGGAGGAGTACTTATTAACAAAATTATCTTTAAACAAGACGCGCTTTGCTCAGTGGACTGATTAAAAGCTGTGCCGCTGCCTTGCTAGCGAGGCAATTGCTGAGACGCTATCGGCCAATGGCTAACACCATGAACAAGCAGGCAAGGAAGGTCGACGACAATAGCGAAGGCGCGATCCATCGGCTCCCGGAAGAATGCTTAGCGAAGGCCATCGGCCTGACATCATCGGCGGACGCCTGCCGCGCGGCCGCTGTGTCCACCGCTTTTCAGTCGGCGGCGGACTCCGACGCCGTGTGGGAGCAGTTCCTGCCGTCGGACTGTGACGCCGTGCTGGAGCGGGCAGTCCACTTCGTGGATGCCTCCTGCAAGAAGGAGCTCTTCATGGACCTCTGCGACGAGCACGTCCTCCTTGACGATGGCAAGATGGTCAGTCAACTGTATTTTATATCCATCACTTTTGCTGCTTGATCTCCTGATCTGACGCTTACACAAAGAACACATCGTTTTTGCTGAACGCTGATATATGCGTGCATGCCTTGTAACGATCTACTATGTGATAAAAATGTTTCAGAGTTTTGGGCTGCAGAGATCAAACGGCGCCAAATGCTACATGCTGTCTGCAACCGAACTAGATATCGCTTGGGCTAATGTAGACCTCTACTGGAGAAACAGGTCGGACCCAGATTCAAGGTATTCCAGGCATCCCCGGGAAATGGTCTTATCTGGGAAAAAATCCCCGATTTTTCCTGATTTTTTTTTAAATTAGCAAGAATCCATTGTAAAAGTTCATGCGAGGAGTTTGAATTCGAATTTTAGATTTTAAATCTGTCTGCTAACCAGTCGGGATTTTCTGCTAACCACGGTAACCGAAAATCCCAACCACGCTCGGAATTTTGTTCCCGCCGGTAACCAAAATCTTCGTCGCACATGATTTCCCGAAAAATTGGAAAGCCGCTATGACATGTGAAAGAGCGAGCTCCACTTTATACTATTAGGAGGTAAAAATGCACGACTTAGCAAAACACTATTAATAATCAATATAGATGCTTTATTTTTGTGACCAACAATATAAAAGCTGTATTTTGGACACTGGTAATTTTTATTTTATCGACTTTACACGGTTACTTGCAAGCTTACAAGATTGTTGCATTGTGATTTTTTTGACAAGCAGGTTCTCAAAAGTGATAGAACTTGTGTCAGTGTGCTTGTTAAGCATCAATGGCATCATTAACATCAAGGAGCTCTCTCCTAGTACACACTATGCGGGCTACCTCATCTTCAAGCTAACCGATGACGCCTTTGGCCTTAGCTCCCTACGCCAGATATCATTCGTCGAGGTAGACGGGCAGCGGGTGGGGAAAGTATACACATCGTCTCTCCATCCCTGCAACCGTTCTTCATGTGAGCTCCACATGGAATGTGAATCGTCGATGATGGAGGAGCCCCACAATCATGATCAAGAGGATGACGGAGGAGACATCATCGTCGTGAGGTACCCGCGGCAGAGAGTGGACGGGTGGATGGAACTGGAGATGGGTGACTTTTACACAGGCACAAGTGATAATGCAACCACAAATGTTAAAATAGGACTCACTGAGCATGAGGATTTGCAGTGGAAGAAGGGGCTCATCATCGAAGGCATCGAGATAAGGCCTAAGAATAAAGTGAGACAGTAGTTAGATATCCACACCATATATACCAGCAAACTTATGTCCCACACTGGGTGATAGATGGAGAGTAATAGGATGGTTCGTATTTGATGTCAGTGGTGGCATGTTATCCTTGTGTCTCCTATATTTTCGACGGTGCAATAATCGAAGATTGTGTACAGTGGTGAAGTCTAATGTATATTAAGCATGAATTTCATGTTTAGGTATTACCTATAGAAGGTCCATTTGTGAAAAAAAAGTTTATAAATTTTTATAAAAAATCGAACAATGGAAAGTTTGATCGAGTCTACAAAAATAACGTTGCCATTAGCCATAGGATTTGTAAAAGTTAATCGAGAGACAAAGCGAGAGACAACCACAAGAGTGAAATCTGTAATCTTTATTGATGATTGATACAACCTTATATACAATCTGAAAAGATGGCGACGGTTCAAAGGGGTGTCTCTCCAGGGAGAAACTACTATGGCGGTTCCCACGTTTGTGGAACCGAACATGTGAAGAGAAGCGGGGATTATTCTCTAATAACTGCAAGAGTTATTATTTTCAACACTCCCCCTAATCACCACTTGAAATGAGAGTTCATCATCTTGATTAAGTCTCCTCCAAAAACCCTGTGGGAAAAATATGCGGAGCAATGTGTATGATATGTTGCTAAAACTCCTTTAAACCCGGTAGGAAAATAAGGAGAAAATGATACAACATATAATAGTTGGATATGCTATTAAACTTCTTCAAACCCAGTGGGAAAATAAGGAGAAAATGATACATCATATAATTATTATTTCCTCTGTGTTAACTCCATATGAGAAAAACCTTTTAAAAGGAAAAAACCCATATAGTTTAGAGAACAATATATATGTCATGTATACTTTCCTAAAAACCCCGATGGGGAAAACAGAAAGTATGACATATGATCTTGTGTTGATATTACCTCATTAAAAACCTTGATGAGAACCTAGATAGTAAACTCATAAAGGGAAAAAGAGTGTAATATGATGCTTTGAATAGGAGTAGTTCAGGGAGATACTCCCCCTGATTCTTGCAAATCATGAAGCCATCGAATACCAATTCCATGAAAATATTTTTGGAATATGAAAGCTGGTAGAGACTTCATGAATAGATCAGCGATGTTATCGCATGATTTGACCTGCAAGATGTTTATTCTACGGCTCTTATGGAGCTCATGGAGATAAAACAATTTAGAGGCAATATGCTTGATGATATCGCTCTCGATGTATCCTATTTGCACCTATGCAACACAAGCAACATTATCTGTGTAGATAATGGTTGATGATTCATGAGAACCAATACCACATAACTCATGTATGTGGTTTATCATTCTGTAAAGCTACACGTGTGACGTGCCTTTATATTCTAGAATGATTGGTAGGTGGTGTCATCAAAGTCCGTTTCGAAGACATCAATGGAGTGACACTTCTACCATGTGGGTACACATTGAGAGGATCATTCAAGTAGCCAACATCAGTGTGATCCTGATGATATTGGAGTTCAGATTTCTCTGAAATTATACAAATAGGTCAAGTAATGTGTGGTGCCCTGGAGATATCGAAAGATATTCTTGATTCCCAACCAATTGTGTTGATGGATCCAATGGCACTAGGATATGGAACTTCAAGTCCCAACATCCCTTTTACATCATCCCGTGGTTTGAGTGAATCTTTCTCTATGTCTAGAGATTGAACAACCGGCATGGGAGATGAATTTAACTTGTCCATTTTGGGTTTCTGCAATATTTATAATATATGCTCTATTACAACAACATTAATGTGCATATATATCAGAGTGTCGTAGCGTTGCTAGGTCCAAGATGAATGTCTAGCAAACCAACTCCATTGATGTCATCTGGATGAAGGTTAAAGTTGGCTTCAAACCTTTTCCCTTGAGGTCCTTTGCGTCCTTGGGATTGCTGGTAGAGAATGACCAGATGCTTTGGGGGCTTGCACTTGTTAGTAGGATGCGTGTAGCACCCACACCTATCACAAAGCTTAGTTTTTCAAATTTGGGCTTTGTGGTGCTGTTCCCACAGTCCGAGTTTCTAGGCTTCTTGTTTCGCTTGCGCTTTCGCTTACCTTTAAACTTCGATGAGTTGCCTCTAGAAGCACCAACAAAATTATGTCCATTCACGACATTCATATGAACTTCAGGGAGAGGTTGGGAACCAACTGGGCGCTGAGAGCCATTCTTAGCGAGTAGCTCATCATGATTTTCAGCCTAAAGTGGGATATGAAGGAGGTCAGAATAGACTTGATAGTCGTGAGCACAGTATTGCTGCTGGAGGAGCCTTTCAGATGGGAGCATAGTAGACAAAGTCTTTTCTATCTTTTCCGCATCAGTAGGCTCCTTCCCGCAAAAGCGCAATTTAGAACTTATCTTATGAACCTCATGATTGTACTCTCCAATGGACCTGAAGTCCTGGAGTCGAAGATGGATCCAATCATGTAGTGCTTTAGGCAAGACAACTGCCTTCTGCTGTTCATAACTCGTTTTGAGGGCCTGAAACAAAGTAAATGGGGATTCCTCCTCCAAATACTCGGACTTAAGATCTTGGTGAATATGGTGCCTTATGATGTATAAGGCAGAATATTTCTGCTCATCTCTTAGTGGCGTGACTCCAGCCGGAAGGGGGGCCTCCAGATTCTGGATTGCACGCACTAATCCATGGGACGCAAGAGTGATCTTGATGTCCATGACCCAGATGGGGTAGTTGTGGCCATTGAGGTATGAGTGTATCAAACTCTCTTTTCGGCCATCGGTTACCATCATGGGTAAACTAGAGATTATTAATTTACGCATCATAAATTAAAAAATCGTCATGGTTTATTGTAATGAACAATGCAAAATTAATGGTAATTTTAAGAAGTGGTCTTGAAACCATTAGTGTGAACTTCAAGTTGAGAAGCATACCACATTGTAGATACTCCCCAAAAAGAATTTCAGGGTCCATCTCTCAACACTAGAGAGTATAATCTGATGAAATCAGTAGATACTCATGTTTCTAGTACCTTATGTGATGATTTAATTAAAATGTGTGGGAGGTCACTTGATAAGTAATCATGGTAGCGGAGATAATCTGCAATGCATGCAGTAGATCTGTACGCTACCTTTGATGGCCCATGGGGGTCGGAGACGGTGGGCGCGCCTCGATGGCATCAAGGTCAAGCGCTGATGTGCCGGAGGTGCCCCCGAATTCGAAGACGGAGGTGGGCGACAGGCCGGCCTTGCCGGCTGCAGCGCGGCGCCCTCGTCGTTGCCCTCCGGAGGTGGTGACGTGCCGTGACCGTACTGATGCAGGGGGTAGACCACCCACCCGTGCGCAGGGTGCCAGAACGGCGGCGGCGGCGGCTCAAGTGCAGGGTCGACATCAACGGCCCCTAGCATTTGCGCTGCCGGACCAGCAAGACGCCAGTCCGGTGTCGGCGGCGCAAGGAGATGCACGGACGGCGCATCGCCGTTTGCCAGACCGGCACCGCTCTGGTTGAGGTTGCGAGGGCCACGGGGAACACGCACACCATGGTGGCGCTTATGGTAGCCTCCTGCACCGTGGGGGCGGCCAAAGTAGTGCCCTCCACCGTACCGACGGCCGTCGAAGCGACCAAAGCCATGAATATGGCGAAGAAGATGGCGGCGCCTTCCAGCTGCAAGTCGGCGGCGGCCGACGAAGCGGGAGCGTCAGACGAAGCGAGGCATCAGGCGAGGCATCTTTCTCACCTTTGTCCACTCTTGTTCTTCTTATTCCGGCGATCGTCGGAGTTCGCTCGGCAGCTGATAACGCGTAAAAGTTAATCGAGGGACAAAGCAAGAGACAACCACAAGAGTGAAATCTGAATTCTGTAATCTTTATTGATGATTGATACAGCCTTATATACAATCTAAAAGGATGCATCCAGAGGGGTGTCTCTTCAGGGAGAAACTGCTATGGCGGTTCCCACATTTGTGGAACCAAACATGTAAAAAAGGGGGGATTATTCTCTAATAACTGCAAGAGTTATTATTTTCAACAGGATCATCACATCATTATCATCACGGTAGCGAAAACAGAGTCTGTCTACCATTGTCGTTAATCCGTTTCCTGAAGATCCAAGCGCGCGCAGACGCCACATGGGCGAATTTCCATGCGTGTGCCTGGGCCTGGCTGAAGCAGCATGTGACTCTGCAGGGCACGCACGCGGAAGGCCACGTCCACATATATATCCAAGTCCAAAGCGGATGGCGGCATCAACATGGCGCATCGCATCCCCCCGACGCTGGCGCACGATGGCGGGCTACTGCAATGTGGTGACCGCGTGGATAGAGGATTGAGAGTGAAAACTTGTGTTTATTGCTTGTGGGCAAAGCCCTATTTATACAAGGATTTTGGGGTGCCTCCGAAGAGGTGCCTGTTACAAGAGACATGACTGTTTACAAGAGATGCAACTGCTGAGAGAGAGAGAGAGAGAGAGAGAAGATGTGTCTATACACAAGAGACATGTCTGTACAGAAAGGGTGCTTTGGGCATACTAGTAACCGCCTAGAGCGGTTGTAATTTATTCCTAACACTCCCCCTTGCACAAAGATTCTTCTTGTATGTCTTGTATTCCTTGTATAATCTTGAATGTAATGGCCTTGATCACAAGCGATAAATTTTCTTGAATAAACTCCCCCAAAAACCCTATGGGAAAAATATGAGGAGACTAGAATTTGATATGTTGTCAAAAACTCCTTTAAAACCCAGTGGGAAAAGTAAGGAGAAAATAGTACAACATATAATGATTATTGTCTCTTTGATAACTTATATGAGAAAACCTTGGAAGAATAAAATTCATTGGTAAGTTTAGAGAACAATTAATATGTCTTGTATACATCCGTTAAAAACCCCGGTGGGGAAAATAGGAGGTATGACATATATTCTTGAGTTGATATTACCTCATTAAAAACCTCGATGAGAACCATGAGAGTAAACTCATAAAGGAAAAAGAGTGTAATATAATGTTTGAATGGGTTATGGTTCAGAGGGATACTCCCCCTGATCCTTTCAAATCTCGAAGTCGTCTCATACCAATTCCATGAACATACTTTTCAAATGTTGAAGTTGGTAGTGACTTCGTGAATAGATCAGCAAGATTATCACATGATTTGACTTGCAAAATGTTTATATCTCCACTTTTCTGTAATTCATGGGGATAAAACAATTTGGGTGCAATATGTTTAGTGATATTGCTCTTTATGTAACCCGTTTGCATTTGAGCAACACAAGCAGCATTATCTTCATAAATAATGGTCGGAGATTTGATAGAACCTTTTCCACATGATTGTTGTATGTGGTTTATCATTCTGCGAAGCCATACACATTCACGTGATGCCTCATATAATGCAATTATTTCAGAATGATTGGTGGATGTAGCCACTAAGGTTTGCTTAGAAGACTTCCATGAGATGGCTGTCCCACCATGTAGGAACACAAAACCGGTTTGCGATCTGGCATTATGGGGGTCTGATAAGTAGCCAGCATCGGTATACCCAATCATATCAATGTCCAGATTTCTCTGAAATTGAAAGAATAGGCCAAGATCCTTTGTGCCTTGGAGATATCGAAAGATATTCTTAGCTCCCGTCCAATGTCGTTTAGTAGGAGCTGCGCTATGTCTAGCTAGTAAATTTACTGCAAATGCAATATCAGGCCTGGTGCAATTTGCAAGATACATAAGCGCTCCAATAGCACTGAGATATGGAACTTCGGATCCCAGTATCTCTTCTCCATTATCCCTTGGTCTGAATTGATCTTTCTCTACGTCTAGAGATCGAACAACCATGGGAGTTTTGGATGGATAGGATTTGTCCATATTGAATTTCTCCAATATTTTCTGGATATAGGCGGTTTGATGAACCAAAATACCTGAGGGAAGGTGCTCAAGTTGTAATCCTAAGCAAAATTTGGTTTTACCCAAATCCTTCATCTCAAATTCCGTCTTTAGGTGATTGCGTGCTTCATCAATATCTTGTGTGTTGCCAATGATATTAAGGTCATCAACATACACTGAAATAATGCAAAATCCTGTTTCAGACCTTTTGATGAAGACACATGGACAATCATCATTGTTGGAGTACCCCTTTTTCAATAGGAACTCACTAAGTCGGTTGTACCACATGCGTCCCGACTGTTTTAAGCCATATAAAGACTTATTTAGTTTTACACAATATACGTTGCGTTTTGCATTTGGATTCGGAATTGGGATTCCATCAGGAACCTTCATATAGATGTCCGAATCAAGTGATCCGTAAAGGTAAGCGGTCACTACGTCCATCAACTGCATAGATAGACGATTTTGTACTGCCATAGATATGAGGTATCGGAATGTAATACCACTCATTACCGGAGAATAAGTTTCATTGAAATCAATGCCTGGTCTCTGCGTGAAACCTTGGGCTACAAGCCTTGCTTTATATCTCACCACCTCATTGTTTTCGTTCCGCTTACGAACGAAAACCCATTTAAATCCCACAGGGAAAACTTTGGGAGGTGTAGGTATTGCTTCAGTGAATACCTTTCGTTTATTGAGCGAGGCTAATTCTACTTGGATTGCATCCTTCCATTTAGGCCAGTCGGAGCGTTTCTCACACTCTGCCATGGTCTTTGGATCATGATCATTTAGAAGGTTGTTTGCAATTGTAGTAGAGAAATTTATGTCGACAATTGTAGACTTACGGTTGTAAGATTCTCCAGAGTCTATATAGTTTGTGGAAATTTCATTTACCCTTGTTGACTCGTCGTGATTTCCCAATACGGTTGAGTCTGGGTTTTCCGATGTCCCAGTCATTGAGTGCACAACTGAGCTGGGTTGTGGAGGTTGTCCTTCCACTGGATTATCAACGCTAGGTTGATTTACATTTACTTCTTCAGAGGATTTCTTCCTCTGTTTCCTTTGTTGCTTGCGAGGAGCTGAATCCTGTTTTACATTTACTTGTTCAGAGGGTTTCTTCCCCTGTTTCCTTTGTTGCTTGCGAGGAGCTGAATCCTGTTTTATGGCCGTACTTCCCCCCCTCTTATTTTGAATAGGGGGTTGAGTGGTTTTTGTTGGTACCTCCACTCTTTCAGGCGCATTTATTGCAGGATTATAGGATTTAGTGACACCTTTATAGTCAGTAAATGAATCTGGCAGATTATTTGCTATATGTTGCAAATTAATTATCTTTCGAACTTGAAGTTTAGTTTCTTGAGTACGTGGGTCAGAGGAGGAAATGCCTTGGGCATTCCAATCGATTTCCGGGCATTCTTTTTGGTACTTGATATCTCCCCCTAATGCCGGGAAATGGTCCTCATTAAAGATGCAATCAGCGTGACGGGCTGTGAATAGATCCCCTGTGAGGGGTTCAAGGTACTTGATTATTGACGGTGATTTGTACCCCACATAGATCCCCAGTTTCCTGTGTGGGCCCATGGATGTACGCTGCGGTGGTGAGATTGGCACATATGCGGCGCATCCAAATTTACGCAGATGGGAAATATTAGGTAGATTTCCACGTACTAATTGCAGAGGGGAAGTGCTGTGATATGCAGTTGGTCGCAATTGAATTAAGTCAGCAGCATGTAAAACTGCATGACCCCAACATGAAGTTGGTAAGTTGCAATTCATTAGCAAAGGTCGTGCTATGAGCTTAATTCTCTTAATTAGAGATTCGGCCAAACCATTTTGAGTGTGGACATATGGGACCGAGTGCTGAACTTCAATTCCTAGTGCCATGCAATAATCATTGAAGGCTCGCGAGGAAAACTCAGTAGCGTTGTCCATTCGAATTGATTTGATTCGATTCTCGTGATAATGAGCTTGTAATTTAATAACTTGTCTCATTATTTTAGCAAATGCATGGTTTCGTGTGGATAATAGACACACATGGGACCATCGTGTAGATGCATCTATAAGAACCATGAAATACCTAAAAGGTCCAGACAATGGTTGGATAGGACCACAAATATCGCCTTGAATTCTTTCAAGGAATTGGAGTGGTTCCGCTTGGATTTTAAGACGAGAAGGTCTTAAAATAAGTTTCCCAGTAGCACATGCAGTGCACATGAAATTCGAAGATTGTGGGAATTTAGCTTCATTTAAGTCATGACCATTGGAATTGCAGATAATTTTTCTCATCATCCCGATACCAGGATGACCTAGGCGATCATGCCAAGTTTGAAATGCATTGACATTTTGAAAAATTACCTTGTACGCAACATGTGCTACGGGTTTTATGTATGTGTAGTACAATCCTGATGATAAAGAAGGAATTTGCTCAAATATTTGTTTGCCATATCCGTTGTCTTTGGTAAAGAGGAGATATTCCTCTTTGTTGTCCTCATGGGTTTCAATGTGAAATCCATTTTTGCGGATATCTCTGTAACCGATGAGGGTACGAGTTGAATCGGGATATAATAAAGCATCCTCAATTATAATCTGCGTACCCATAGGGAGGGTAAATATGGCACGTCCTGTGCCAACAATTACCGCATCGCGTCCAGCGATTGTTAAAATATTTCCATTTAACTTTTTGAGAGTTTGAAAATATTTTATTTCCCTAAGTATAGAGTTTGTGGTACCACTGTCCACAAGGCATATTTCCTCCTCCATTTGGATTGACTCCCGTAGAAATCTATATATTAAAATGTAGAATTTTCAGTGATGAAAAGACTTCTATTGAATATATAGAATACATACAACTTTCTTAATATCAAAGTGCTGATACAATACATATTGTGCTTTACTATATAGGGTGATGACACCAATAACAATAATAATATGTTTGATACAATACATATTGTTATTATTTTATTACAACAATCTGATGGATGTAAATAAATATATTATCTAAAGGAGTTGATTGACTAGTCAAAGTCCCCGAACACGTCGTTTGAGGCGTATTCTATCATCATGTTCTCCTTGTCCATGGAGTCCTGTGGTAGATGGAATTCTTTGGTGTTGCTTGGTGTTCCTTGAACATCTTGCGAACATCCCACTTCCATGTTATTATCAGGTTGAAGATTGAAGTGAGATTCATATCTTGCTCCTTGGGCATGTCCGTTACGTCCCATGGATTGCAGGTCGAGGTTTACCAGATGTCTTGGGGTGCGGCATTTCTTGGTGACATGCTTGTAGCATCCACATTTCTGGCAAAGAATTGTCTTATCAAACTTATTCTTTGCTTTGCCCTTCCCCTTATCTGAATTATGTGGCTTGTTCTTCTTGTTGCGGTTGCGGTTGAATTTACCCTTGAAGTTCTTAGTTTGGCCTTTAAATGAGCCATTGAACTTATTGTTTTTCTGAAAATTTGCATGTACTTCAGGGAGAGGTGCAGCCCCAACCGGGCGTTGATGACTATTCTTTAAAAGAAGTTCATCATGTTTCTCAGCCTGGAGGAGTACATGTATAAGTTCAGAATAAACTTGGTAATTCCTGGCACGATATTGTTGCTGTAGGATCCTGTCAGCGGGGAGCATAGTTGATAGAGTCTTTTCTATCTTCTCCAGTTCTGAAGGTTCCTTCTCACAAAACCGCAATTTAGAACAAATCTTATGGACTTCATGGTTATAAGCTCCAACGGATTTGAAATCCTGGAGTCTTAAATGGGTCCATTCATGACTAGCTTCAGGCAGTATGACGGCCTTTTGCTGTTCATATCTTGTTTTAAGTGATTGCCACATATTGCTTGGAGATTCCTCCATCAAATATTCAGATTTCAAATCTGGGTGAATATGTTGCCTTATAAGGGCTAAGGCAGTATATTTTTGTTGCTCAGTTACTTGTGCATCTCCCTCCTGAGGAGGATTCTCAGGTGGTATGAGTGCACCTGCAATGCCACGGGATGAAAGACTAATCTTAACATCCATTGCCCATGTAGGGTAGTTATGCCCATCGAGCGCAAGCTCTTCAAAATCTTTAGCGGCCATGTTGTCCTACATGAATGAGAACCATAGATTTGATTAATTTACATGTATGTAAATTAAAGTCATCTTGGTTGTGTTGTAATAAAATTTGCAAAATCTTGTAAACTCAAGTGAACACTTGGGTTTTAGTGTAGGCCTCAAATCATCTATCATAACACATTGTAGATAATCACCATTTTTATGGAGTACATCTCTCAGCACCAAGAAGCATAGTCTGACCCAAGTCAGTAGATGCTTTTTTTTTCTTAGTACCTTATGTTATGATTTGATTTAAATATATGGGAGAGCACATTGAAGGTAGTCATTGTGTCAATTTTGACAAAATGTAGACCTCACAATATTGTGGATAATCTGCACACCATGCAGTAGATGCCACATTACCTTGTGATCCCATATATAAATTTGAAGTAGTCACTTTTTTTTTTGATTTTGCATATCAATTCAGTTCGAATTAAGTCAACGTTTGTGCTTTTTAAGGCATTTTTGGACTTAATTGATGGTAAATTGACATTTAATTTTTGCATATCAATTCTTACTCGTATTGAACCAAAATAGCTCAATTAAGATAATTGATTGACTTATTTGCAAGAAATTAAAATCTCAATTGCAAAATAATGGACGTAATTAATCTCGACATGTCGGAAACATGGAAATAATTTACGTTATAGTTCTATTCTGGAGTACTTTGTACTCTACAGAAGTACAGAACATGATAGCATTGTGAAGCAAATACTGCACATATAAATGGTTTAGAGCAGGAATAAATCTAATGCCAAAACTGCTCTTAGGAGAGTGATTTGCAAGAGCGCTAGTGGCTCAACCGCTTGCACATGGGCCACTAATAGCCCATCTGAAGTGTGATCGGATGAGGAGACCAAAAGCTACAGGGACCATTCCCTAGCCAAATCGATCCCCAATTTCTGAGACCACGACCATTCGGATAAGGAGGCAACCGGGCGGCGACCTCCACGCAGTCTCATCCTGTGCCATCACCGCGACGCACACCAGCGGCGACTAGTCCGTCCGCCGGTCGCATAGCTAGCTAGCCGGCCACCGCGCTGGAGGGCCGTCCATCGCGCAGTCGTGCTGCTGCCCGATGCCGAAGGTCGCCAGGCGCGCTAGGAGTTGGTCTAGCTGGGGTTGACCTCCGTTGGGGATGGCGGTAGTTGCGCTCACTCGGCTTGGCCAGGCGGGAAAGCGAGGCGCGGTGAGCGCCGGGTCGACTACGGCGTCCTCGGCTTGCGAGGCATTTGTCCGCGTAGAGCGGGGGCGGTGGACCCAGCAAGGAGCCTGGCCGGCAACATGCACTTGTGGCTAGTGTCGCGCGTGCGGCAGACCACGGGTGAAGCCGGTCGGGCGCCGTCAACGAGGGACACGAGGCGGCCGCCGTGGAAATGGAGTCGCGCTGGAGCGCGTTGCCACACGGCCCGACCACTGCAGGGTCGAGGCCGCGCCGGCCGTCCTCCAGGGTGCCGCCGGGATGTAGGTTGCCAATGACGTTCAAAGTGGTAAGAACATCTTGTATTGAAGAAGGCCAAATCGTTGCTTACCTTTCTAGGTCGAGGCCTTTATTTTTACAACGTTCTTATAAATTAGCAGTAGGGCGTGCCTCTGTTCTTACAATGATGGAGACAGACGCCCCTACTCTTCCTTTTTGTTCTCGAAATCGCTCGGATGTAGATCGTGCTGATAACGTGTTAGAACTCAGAGGATTGAGAGTGAAAACTTGTGTTTATTGCTTATGGGCAAAGCCCTATTTATACAAGGATTTTGGGGTGCCTCCGAAGAGGTGCCTGTTACAAGAGACATGACTGTTTACAAGAGATGCAACTGCTGAGAGAGAGAGAGAAGATGTGTCTATACACAAGAGACATGTCTGTACAGAAAGGGTGCTTTGGGCATACTAGTAACCGCCTAAAGCGGTTGTAATTTATTCCTAACAGATCACATCAAAATTGGCGGCGCTGATAAAAATTATGAGAGACCAAAGAAGGAGCCTAAAAAAACGGGGGCACCCCACCGCCGCCATCCGCTAGCTGATGGCCTACCTCTCGGGTGGAGGGTGAGCAGGGC
This sequence comes from Dactylis glomerata, assembly GCA_007115705.1. Lineage (NCBI taxonomy): Eukaryota > Viridiplantae > Streptophyta > Magnoliopsida > Poales > Poaceae > Dactylis > Dactylis glomerata. The sequence continues at coordinate 74,263 of QXEO01000107.1, forward strand.
AATGGAGAGGTGGTTTGGCGACCCGGGAGGCTAGGGTTCAGGGCTATTTTGTCAGCATAGTTAAACAATGTTGCAAAAACGATATTCTAAGGGAAACTCTAGCAGGCTGCCCTATTTCAGATACCAAATGTGTTCGTTTTGGTTCATTCGGGGTCACCCGCAGAGACGAAACCGCCCCTGATCCGTTTGGGGCTCGGGTGAACCATGCGTCGCCGCTCTTTCCTCATAATATTTCATTAATAATAATTATAATAGGAGGACCGTAAAAAGAAACAAAAGCCATTTATAAAATAAAATGCTAACCGTAGCTAGGGTTTGCGCTGACGATGGCCTACACATCACAACATCGGTAGCGACCACAACCACGCAGGAGCCGGTGGCCTGTTCATCGGAGGACAAGCGCAGACGTACGCTTGACATATAGGTGCTGGCGCACTAGCCGTGTGTGCGCTGCACGACGACCACTACTGGACCGACGATAGCTGGAACGGTGGAGTCAACAGAGACGTAGCAGGTTGTTACTCCAACAATGATGACTAGCGCAACACTATCCAGAGCCAGGGACACATGGTTAGATCTCTTAGGCTAGTCATACTGCTAGTATCATAGCTAGTATCATGCAAATAAGGCCCACAAAAATGCTGATATGACAGGTAATTAATAAAGTGAGAGGAGATTAGAGTATCATAGGTAGATACCATATCATAGCGTATATTACGAGAAAAATAGTGTTAAGTAAATCTTGTACACATATTTGCATTGAGATACTACAAGACAATAAATACAATAGATATATGATACTACTTCATGATATCATGCATTATGAAGGTAGTATCAAACACAAGTATCATATACATGATACTACTATATGATACTTCCCACTATGACCAGCCTTAAGGTCTCGAGGGCCATCTTGAGGACCGTCTCCTCGTCTACCTTGGGTGGGTACATGGGGACGCCAACCTCCTGCTTAATGAGGGCATGCTCTTGATCTAGCTCCGACTCGAGCTTGATGAGGGCCTCGTAGTCCTCAATGTAGTCTCCTTAGGCTCGTGCTTCTCGTCCTACTCCTCCGGCGGCGGTGCATGCAGTGTTGTAGTCGTTATCCACCTCCAACCGCTGGTCCCATAGACCATAGTGGTGAGTTAGGGCCATAGGCGGCGTCACGTCGCATATCTTCCAGGAGAGGAGCTTGACGCCGGCGGATCTCGCGGCGGCGCTCCTCCGCCTCGCACGGAGTAGGTGCACCTGGCATGGTCCAAATGCCACCCGGTGGGACGTGGACATCGGGCGCCCTAACATCCCTGCACATGCGTGCCTCTGTGGCATTCATGTAGGTTCACTGGCATCTCTGCGGTGGTGACCAGCGATGATGCTGCCCGAAAGATGAATCGGCCTCGTGGTCGTTTCGAACCTTCTTCCACCGCCATCCACTAGACATTGCTGCCTAGAGTGGGGGCAGAGCTAGTGGTTTTGACTTTTGAGTGGGAATTTGGGTGGACGGAAGTAGGGTTGTGGAAGTGGGGATGGAGACGTGGCGGTCGGTGTTAAAAAGGACCAACACACGTCCCCAGCATTAATGTCGGGTCTACCGGTCTAGGAGATGCTCAAACGAGCGTCCAACAATGAAGACGACGCAGGAAGTGAGTTTCTTCCATGCGGGCCCAGCGAGGACGCGTGGCTGGTCCACCTTGCGTTCGCGCAACCGCACTGGCCCAATTTTGGCTAGGAATATGTTGGTCTGTCTTCCTGATCTGTTTGGACCGCACCTTTAGGCCTTTATTTGGATGTTCTCTTGTTTGCGCGGACCTATAAGGCGATAAGCGACCGCGAAACGGACCGGCTAGGTCCGTTTAGGTCACGCAGGTGGAGTTACCCTAATATCTAGTAGTAAAAGCTAAGCAAGAGGTGTCAACTACAACTACACTATTAATGTTGGAGATCATGGAAATTAAGGCATGCCATAACACGAGTAAACTACCAAGGAAAATATTACGTCTAAAAAAACCAATGAAAATAATCGTATACAACCATGATAGGTTTGCACATGTGTTAACAAATCACGATCTATCCGATCAGAATAAGTAGATGAAAAAAACGGCACTGCTAGCTCAGCTGGGCACGATCAACACAATGAAACTATATATACTACTGAACTCAATCAACAATTCAGTACAACAAGACGGTGTGACCCGGACTACTCAGTTAGTGATGCAAGGGATTTGGGCCCGGCGGCACCAGCCTCTTCTCGGCGCCGTACAGGGGATCGCCGTCTCCGGAAGAGGATGGTGGAATTGCCTCCCTGTTCCATTTACCATCGGGACGACGGTGGTGGTGTTGCTGATCCTGTGATCGACCAACAGTTGAGGCGTCGAGTGTCTCTGCGGCGAGAAGAATCTTCCTCGGGAGAGAGATGGAGCTCCGGCCGCTGACGCCGAGCGAGCTCTTGCAGCCAGGAAACACCAATGTGAGAGCGATGAGCCACAGGAGGAGGGCGGCGCGAGTTCGTCTCATGGCCATGGCCACCGTGCGGGCGGGCGGGCGGGCGGGCGGGCTCCTGGAGAGGTTTTGCTTTGCTTTGCTTTGCTATGCTCGTTGGATTATTTATAGGACGATTTGCGTGTGGCAACGCAAGGATTGCTCTGGAAATTTTTCGGAAACTGTTTTGGTAAGTTTCGCGGATTCGCCTTCCTGATTTTCCATAGAATTAGTTCCTTAGCTTGCATGACGTGCATAAGGTGAGTCGGATTGTAGTTTGGGTCTGTTCCGTCACCTTGTCTGAGTCGGTTAGCTGTGCTTTGCTAGCTTGGTTAGCTTCGTAAGTTCCTAGTGTGGAATATTTGCTCGTTTTACAATATATCATTCCACGATATATGACATAGTTGGTACTAGATCTTTAATTGGAAGATTTGACGATTTTTGTAGCGTGTACATGACATGTTTGCTAAGAGTATGCTAAACCATATAAAAACTCTTGTTTCTCCTAGAGGACGTCTTGGGGGGGGGGGGGGGGGGGGGGGGGTATATGATATGCTTTTGGTTCTTAGGTGATAGAGGGATTTCGTTGTTTTCCCAGCATAATGCCACACTGATATGATCTTCACCTATTGTCAAATTTGTAGTGTTGTATGGTGATTTCAGATTGTTTAATGTATACTCTTTTTATTAAATAAATGAATAAATAATACATCTTTCGATGCACAGGCTGCGAGTTATCCTCCATTTCCAAAAAAAGTTAAAAGATTTGACTCTAAGTTTCCGGGAAAGAGAAAGGAATACACTCTGAGTTTCTCAATGTGAAGTAGTCAAGTGAATAGTAGATCTAACCACATAATCAATTGCGGGTCATATATACACTTTTCGAAAAAGCACAATCTGATGGCATATAGACCTTTAGGTTTGACCTGATGATAAATTCGCAATGAATTAAACGCGGACAAAGACTTGAGTACTAATACTCCCGTTTCTCGATAAAAGGCATATATATCTTTTGTTTTGAGGACGTACGCCCGTAGCCCATAGGTAGATATTACTTGCATTCATAAGAGTAGGAAAACAGTACAAATACACATACACGCATAAACAAACGCAAAGGATACTGACGGTGCCACTGTCGCCACCTGGTTACACTAAGGAACCCTCTAAAGCAAAAGTTACAAATCAGCCCCTAGAGTCCATCTTCCACGCGACCTACAAGCGTCCAAATCCTCCATCGTTGCCATTGTCGGAGAAGGAAAATAAGGCCAGTCAGGTCATACCGTGGAGCAAGAAGAGCCCCTTGCCAAAAGGCGTTGGTGAGCCGCAACATCCACCAGCTCCATAGAGCTAGATCTGGCCCCGTTTCTTCCATCGGCCGGAGGCGAAGTTCCTTTTTCGGACCTGCTCCCTGAGCTCCTTCTGCCCTGGATCTAGGCTCAACGGCGCACCACCTTGCTAGAGGCGGCCAGATCCTTCTACCTCAAGCTGCAATCCTTGAAAGTAACACCCTCCATCCTCACCACGCGGCCTGCCGCCACCACCGCATAAGGCTGAAGTGCCGGACACCCACCATGCCAAAAGCTCCACTTGCTCCCAATCGGCACCCTTTCGAGCACCTTCGCGATGGGCGAGGAGCAGGGAGTACTTATTCCCACCATCGTCTCACCACCCTCGCCAAGGAACCCTAAACTACAAGAAGTACACCTCATCCCCACCCATCGGCGAAGAGCCGTGGTCCGCGCCACCCCATTGAGCCATAGAGGCCCTCCGAGTCAGGGCAGTCCTCCGGACTCGTCAGTGAATGGGTACTCTCCCACCGTCTCCTCCTTCTCGCCTCTGTGCACCGGGGAAAGAAGAGTCAAGAAGAGACGGTACAAAAAAGAATGAACCGACATATATATATCTTATGAAACGTTAAATTATGTAAAATTTGACTTAGTTATAAAGCAAAGTAAATTCTACTTTTTACCCTGTAGTTATGTATTACATATATTACCTCATGTGGTGAAATTATTACTGAAATATTTTAATCATGAGACTTAAACATGATTTTACCCTTGTTTAGCACTTTAGCATTTTGCTTGTTTTTGTTAGATAGGACTGCCATGTTACGTCGATGTGGCAATGACAAAATGTGTAAAGATCAGAGCTCACCATCAATAATCTTGTCTATACTTTTTATATCTATTTGTTCTATTTCTTATTATCATTCTAATAGTTTTAAACCACCGTCATCACTACATAACTTGCTAAATAGACACAGTAAAAATTAGAGGGAATCTTCTAAAATTGGTAATCAAGATATATTTTTCATTCAATATGGTTATTACTATCACAAATATATAACTAGGGGGTAAAAAGTGGAATTCACTCTAAAATTGTAGTCGTGGAATATATTTTCACATGATATCTACATAACATCATAGTTGTTGATGCTTTTTTCCTAAAATATGGTTAACCTTTACATTCTTTGATTTTTTATAAAATATTATAGGCATTGTTTTCAATAACTAATAAGAAACTCGTTACATGTACATAATCTAAACTGGGAGGTAATTTTTCGAATAGCTCTTTGAGGCTCTTGACAATCATTGGCGGACCCAAAATATTTGTGAAGCCTGGGCATAACATGAATGCAAGTGCTTAAAGTGTTTTGATTAGCCTAACGTATTATATGACTTAAGCCTACGTCTGGCCGGCAAGCCCGGGCAGCTGCCCGGGCAACAGGGACGGTAGATCCGCCAGTGTTGACAATTATATTAGTCATGACTCCCGTCATATATTTTCTTACACTAGTGTATATACTTCACGAGCACAACTCGTAAACATCAGGATTTTTGGTCCTATGTCCTATATGTCCACCTGTTGCAATACATGAGTCTATCTATGTTACATTCGATTATAGGTGGCCAACGGGGCGATCCGAGTAACACTGGTACGCTCCCTAACATGAGACGCATGTAAACAGGCCAGTGGCGACCTGTCTATAAGCTAGCCCATGACATGACACACATGGTACATGTCGGTTCGACAAAAGGTCATGTGTCGGCATGCCTGCATCTTTTTGGCCGCTTGTGTATTTTTTTGATCGTTTGGACCAATTATCAAACAACCATAATAAATAAATTAAAATAAATAAATGAGTCATGCCATGTTGGCTTGCATCTTTTTGGCTGTTTGTGTGTCTCGGGTCAGGCCCAACCCATTTAGTGACATACCCGACCATGCTCGTGACAGAATTTTCTTGCCGACCCGTATAGTTAGGCCCGGATACCTAGCTATACAACTGACCGAGTTTTAGCTGATTTAGAATCTTTTAGTAAACTAATATTCTAAGTTTTGCTCAAGTATCGAATAAACTCAATGACATATTTAAAGAAATTCTGACATATATCTTTCATCTTCTGAGACTTAACAAAACATGTTGTTAAATGATTAGGATGGCTATGTGCATCGATTGATGCAGAGGCTGGCCTTTGCTCCCCATTTCGAAAAAAAAGTAATACCCCGCCTCCACCGATTCAAGAATCAATCCCCAGACTTGACACTTTGGTGTCTAATAAAGGCAAACATTCTTTTAGTGGGAGCCAAAGTTTCTATGGATAGTGACATATCTGTGGTGATTTCATCAATCTTAAGATTCGTTTATTTAATCTTTCTCAAAGGTGTTTATAGGGTAGAATGTGCGTGCTTTCGGTAAGTGTACGTTTTTTGTTGTCTGCGTGTGTTTTCAAAACAACTTAGCAAAACCGAGAAATCGAGCGGACGAAGCTTCTTGACGCTGCAGCAATACCGGGCAAAGCTGAAACTACTTCGCGACCCCCAGCGCCGTCGCCGCCCGAGCGCTCGCATTCTGCCGCCGGTCGCCGGAGCCCCAGGTGTCCAGGAACCTCCTCAAAGCCCCTCCACCGCCACTCCGGCGCCTTCGCTCTGTTCGTTTTCGCAGCACAGGTGTCCCCCCGCCCCCTCCCTCCCCCAACCCCCCAGCCTCCCCCTATAGGTCGGCGGTGTGGATGCCTTTGGGCGGGCGATCTGGAAGAAGAAGACGAGGCAGGGATTGCTACATGGTGCTGAAAGCAGTCGGCGCTGTATCAGTTTACCCCAAAAGGATTCGGAGTTCAGCACTGAAAGCAGTTTACTTTTTCTTCAGTCTTGTGCAAATGCTGTCAATGAAGCGAACCTCAGAGCTTGAAGTGACTATTTCTGTGCATCTATCGTCTTCTTCAGTCATTTCACATTTTCACTTCCAAGGTGTAAAAGCTGTCTTGTTAGGTTAAACATTTTATATCTAAATTATTCTGAGATCTGGGCATATTTTGAGAGTTACTAGAATCCTGATTCCGGAAGTTTCTTAGTTCACTGTATACTCTGTTCCAGGTTCACTGTCTTGTTGTTTGGTGTTCAGTGTGCTCTGTCAGTTCTCCCAAAAGATTCGGCGTTCGGGGAAGACAAGTTACTTTCCATCACTCATGTTCCGATGCAGTAGATGAGGTCAAGCAAAGAGCATGAACTTGACTATTTCAGTGCATCTCTTGTTTTATTCAGTGATTTCACTTGGAAGGTATAAAAAGCTGTCTGTTAGATTAAGCCATCTCCAGTGGCATCCGAACTATTTCTACTCATATCTTGAGAGTTACTAAAAGCCTAATACCTGAAGTTTCATAGTTCCTTCTATACTATGTTCCAAATTCATTGTCTTGTATCTAAAGTCCTGCTCAATTCTTGAGAATATTGCATCTAAAGTTTTGCTGCATTTTTTGTAGAACTGTCTTCGTTAACATATATGTAGGCTGAACCCATATCAGTAAATCGTAGTCTGGTAACCTCTCTAATTTATATGTAGGTCACATCCAAAAAAAGAAAGATTTTTTTTGCATAACAGTAGTACTGAGATGAAATGATTTTGTGTATTAATATTACACGCAAGCATATAGCATCCCAGGGAGAGATAGTGGCGACAGTACTGGCTTGTAGACTAGTGCCTCTCACTAAACCTCGAATCATTTAGTATTGTAAATACATTTTCCAAGACCATTGGGAAGCTATTTCTTGCAATTCATTTTCAGCGAACTGGGAACTAAAGTCTGTTTTGAGAGCATAGGGGGATTCAAGAACTAGCTCTGATGCGTGTACATAGAAATAGCTAAATGGTGTCCTTGTGGTTGTTGTGTGTTGACATTGACTAAATAGTAAAAAAATCATCAGGTCATTCTTCATAGTTTTATGCGAAATTATTGTATTGTTATGAGAGTTCGTATATTATTGCTGTATCCGACGAGTTTAATCAATTGGTGTCACTCATCTGCAAATGGTGGCATTGCCTACGTGTGGTGCGCTCACCGGGGTGTTTGAGATGGTGCCACTGATGTTGGACGAGGCGCTGAAGCAGCTGGGGAACCTTGATCATGACTAGTACGCCTTCAGGGATGAGCAGACAGTAAGGTTTGCATTTGCATTCACTTCACTTCATGAAAGAGTTACTCTGTGTCCATGGCTTTGTTGTTTGCTGCTGAACTGAACCGACGGAGTATGTATGTATGTACTGTGGAGTGTAGGCGGGGTGAACATCTTCTACACGAGGAAGGAAGGGGGATTTAGGCTCATCCATATTGGCAAGGAGACTAGCGATCGATCAGGCCTCAGGCCAGTGAAAAGGTGCACTCATTCGCCGGCTGAATCATTTCATTACTAAATCACTAGCAGTAGCCTTGGAGGATAGCCTGAACTATTAGTTGATTGTTCTGATGCGTGTACATAGAAATAACTTCATGATCTCCTTGTGTGTGTTGTGTGTTAACATCAAGCTTGTTTGACATTCACTAAATTGTAAATGGGCCACCACTGCTATATTGTGCCATGTTCTTTTTTAGATAATTAGATATTTTATTAGGTGATTAATAGGATAAAAAATATATTTGAGCAGGTATCCAACTTGATCAATGACTAGATTATTTACCAATTGACCAACTTTATTATTAACTTGCATAGCAACCTTTGCACAAGGTATGCGTGACCATGACAAGACTATGTAACAAAGAACATGTGAAGAAATTACCATGGTGAGATAGTTCTAAAATATAAGTGAGCAACAAGGAGAACTTAACTTAGAACCATAAAAATAACAATAAGGCGTAGGGCATGTTCAATTAAGGACATAGTGGTTAAGAGAAATCGCATAGTCGTCCACAACTAATATTTGAAGTTTTAAGTAGCACACATCATGCATAAAAAAACATTTTTACAAGCCAATAAGATGGATGAATGAAAACAAGGCTTGTAACCCGCATAACACATAGATAATAACCCACGACGGCCTAGATCAATTTTACCTAGTTTGGCATCATGACAGACAAGGGGAAAATGAAGCAATACTAACACTCTGAGGATCCCCATCCTTGTCATCATGGTGGGGGCAAATTTATAAAGCAGGATATAAATCCCGGAGAGTGGTATTTCCAATCCACTTGTCCTCCTAGAATCTTATCTGCGACCCATCATTGATTATGAATGATCCATAGTGGAGGAAAACTTCTTCATAGCCATCAGACCAGCCAAAAAGTGAGAATCACCAGATTACCAAACAACTTATGATAATGCCTTTGAGCCTACATAATTTCTTTTTTAGGAATGTTTGACAAACACCATCTTTAGTAAGTAGATTAAACAGCCATTTACCTAGATGAGCAGTATTTTTGAATTGAAGGTGATAAATACCAAGCCCTCCTTGATTTTTGGGGTCGGAAAACCACACTCCATTTAACCAGTCGATATTTCTTTTTTCTCAGTTTTTGTCACTTGCTATTTCATTTTACTCGTAGTGGCCTGGGCCGTTGCTACCTTCGCCCAGTGGAAGGATAAGTGCTTTATCATGCCATAGTTCTTTAAGACTCCAACGGATGTGCTAATAATAATAAAAAAGTAAACCAGGCCTTTCATCAACAGAAACATAGTACACATTTGCAAAAAAAGAAAACATACTGGAGTACAATCCAATATGGCACAACGTATGAAAACAAGGGATTGCATTTAAAAATTATCGTGATATTCCTCCTACGCAGAAGCTTGGTTTCCGTCGTACTCGAGTGCAAACTGGTGAGCGTGTTCCAGCATTAGCCACACGATGGTTGTCAACTCGCCGCCACTGCTGAGCTTCTTTGCATGCGACTCTCTGCTGCATTTGTTGCCCGCATAGACGAGCATGTCTATCCACACCTCAAGCAAAAGTTGCAATGACTTAGTAGTGTCATGATCCTTCTCATATTGCAGCAGTTCCTCGGCAACCGTGGCTGAATAAGTGAGTCGAACAGTCTCGTAGGTAAACACTGTGTAGGCTACATACTTAGTGTACAATTCTTCTGCATGTGTCCTGCTGTGGGTAGCCATGGAAGTATAGCCAACTGGGTCATCACTCCAGCGGAAGAAACTCTTGAGCACAGCACAGATACCTCTTGGCTGATAATGCCTCACTACGCGCTCTAGAGCTTCACAGGTCCGTTGGTACAATTTGTTTTGGGCGATGCCTGGCAGCATGTAAGGGCGTTCAACAAGAAGAAACATCATGTAGTTTGACAGTGCCTTAATCGATTTCACAAGAAGCACCGATGCACCGGCCACATCGCACATGGATAGGTAAAATTCGGTGCCGATGTGCCATATGATGATGCCCTCCTGAAACTCATTGCCTAGGGTCTCATGAAATTTGTCATCCAGGTTATAGCGTACTAGTGTCTTCATGCCCCACCGATGTTTAATCATTCCCAGTGTGTTTACCCCACCTTCCATGTACAGCTGGTCAATGTGGTCGATGATACAGTTCTTGATTGAGATCGATAGTTGGCCCGACAGATTAATGGCCCCGGAGAAATGCTTCCTGTTCCACGACTCTTCGAGTCCCACAAGCTTGGCCAACCTGCCAAACAGAGGACGGGTGTGGAGATTTTCAGGGCGAGTGCAGAAGTGTAGGATGTTGTATTGTCCCATGTTGCCAGACCACCTCCTTGATCTGGATCTGCTCCTACCTCCGCAGCTAACAAGCAGAGTGTCGAGAGATACAACCAAACGACGAAGGCGGTGCCATCGCCCACTACACAGAAGCTTGTATCTGAGCCATGGGCTCCTGCTGGTACTGAGGGTGTTAAACATCCAGGATGACCCCAGTGCGTTCAGCAGGGAAGCCAACTCCATGAACAGTGCACTGCCAAACAAAACATATGTCATAGCAGTGTCTACTTCTCTAGCATCCCTATCTTCTTCACTGAAATGGAACAGCAGCAGCGAGGTTAAAATAGCTAGTGGCGAGATGACGCGGATTGCATATCCATGCCAGGTGTGGATCACAGCCGCTTTCGTGTACAAGATGTCATACATGAAGGAGAGCTCTATCTCGACAGTTGCCCAAAATTCCACACGGTCCATTGTTTCGTCGTAATTCTTACTGCCTGGTTCGTATCCGGAAGAATCAACCATGGCACACTTGCAAATGTGGAACAATGAGTGAGCTCGTCGCACATAGGATTCCTCCTTCAGTTTTACATCTTGTGAGTGAACAACATGACTGTTCATGCTTTCAGGTACTGGTTGCTTCTTTAGGGAGTCACGGATGTTCCCGAGTTTGCCTCTCTGCAGTGCGAGCCACCTCTCCCCGTACTTGACAACAGCCACAGCAAACATAAATCGCGAGGCAAGCCCAAGGAAATTCCGGCCGCCGTTTCTATCCGTGTAAAGGAAATAGCCTCCCGCGGTGACCTGGGCAAAAAAGATTTGCAGGCTGCGAAGTGAGAGTTGGTTGTCTTGCAGTGCGTAGGCGGCGATGTTGTCCGGTCCGGCGAGGTGCAGCAGGATGAACGGTGCCCATAGCGCCGCAAGCGGGTGTTTACCCGCGGTGCTAATGGAGGAAAGGCGGGCGAGGGCGTATGTAGCAATGGTGTCGCCCAAATTGTATGCTAGCCAGAGGAGTGCCACCCGCACCGGAACGCCCCCGGAGCCGGAGGTTTCCCTCCGACGTGCGGGAGCGCAGAGGAAGAGAATCACTTGTAGTCCAAGGCTATAGAGTATCAATATCTGCACTGGGAAGAGCTTTTCGATTTCCTGGAGCCCTCCAGCCATCGCTATATCCTGCTTGCAGTGCCAACAATGGTAGGTCACTAAATTAACCTTTGGCGTACATACTGTACACTCGGATTACACAAGTTCGTTGAGTAAAAGAAATAAATTCTAAGAATCACATACAATAAATATTAATCAGAAATTCCTCTTTTCAATGCATTAAGCACTGTTAAGGCGCTAGAGGTTTAGATCGATGTGGATTATTGGGGTGGCTTCAAAAGGCAGCCTTAAAATTATCATCTATATAAGGATACTGACGTTAAAAGAACTCAGTTGCTATGCATAATCCTACATATTAATGCTTAGAGAAAAACATGAAACATACGCCCTAGACAAAAATACACATATGACAAATAATGTAGGTAAACTACATCCGCATGATATCAATACGTAAAGTGATGGTGCATACATACCCGGGAGCTCTAATGTTGCCTTTGATAACGCAGATCAAAAATCAGTCCGATCGATCAAAAGTATGAGAAGGTGGTAACTCGTAGGGTTACATTATATAGCAAGATTCGAAGGAGGTTTTGTATATGTATATATATACCCTGCTCCATGCTCAATAAACTGAAGTTTACACTCCACCAACTCACGTGTTGTTTGTATGCATGATATGATGTCGGACGACCGGAGTCTGCAAAACTTCACTTGGGACCGCCTATGTACAGCAGATGCCCTGCTGTGATTAGTATCCTCGTCATGGGATAGGACCGGCTTGTGTGTTATAGTTAGTACGGTTTTGTCCTTGTTATTCCACTAGCTTATTTTTATTCAACATAAAGAACCCTATAGAAGTATAAACAAGTGTTGGGCGTACTTATGCCAGAACTAAGGTTCATGTCTGCAACTCTTCATCCATTATTGGCACTGAGATATAGATGACAAATTTTTGGCTTACATGGTGGCAGGGTGTCCAATGGTGCAGGTTGAGGGCCAGCTCGGCTAATTACAGAGTAGGTGCATTTCAACTGACTACTGTGGTCCACCAGATTTCTATTTAATCAAATGTTATCTACTAGTAGTACAGATCAAGCATTCTAATACCCTCCCATGTGCGGTGTGAAAGGTGTCTTACGGACTAAAAAATAGATAGTGTGCCCCCGGTCTAGGTGGGCTTTGGGAAATCGCAACGGAAGGTGCACTACAGGAAACACAAGCTATTCTGACGATCTCAAGCTGTCGGCATAGGTGGAAATATCGTCGGCGTACGGATGTGCGGATGGTTGCCGTCAGCTTAGGGCTATCGGCATAGATCACGTTGGCTCTTTGCCAAAGGCCATCGGCTTAGCCCGAGCCATTGGCGTAGCTTGGTAAACCGACGGCAAGCCATCGATGCAGCGGGACTGACGGCGTCCAAGAAAACAGCCGTCACGGACCTATGCCAATGGCCAGACCGTCGGCCCTGCCCGTCCACGTGTCATCGTCTCGTAGCCCCGCTGGGAATAGCTACGCCGACGACATTGCGGTCGGCTCACCTTAAGAGCTACGCTGACGGTCTGACCGTCAGCACAGAGTGGCCAGATGTCTTCCACTAGGAATTTCTGGGCAGTGCTACACCGACGGCATGGCCGTCGGCATACCTATTTGACAAGGCAAAAAAAAAAACAGTAAGCAGTTTTCATTACGATTGTTTGAAAAATAAATCGAGAACTTGCATGGAGATTCAATTACACTACGATTTTGATGAAGCAGATCTCACTATATATAAATCTAAAAGGCATATTGAACCCAAGGAACCGACGCGAAAGTTCAGACTTCCGATCGTCAGGTCCATCTCTTGATCTAAGCTTGCAAATACTGGAGTAAGGGTTGGTGGATGAAGTTGAAAATCTACGGTTCCAAAGGATATCTGGTTTCCGTCGAGTTTCTAGTTGCTGCTGGCTGGAAGCGAAAAAGCCGTCGAATTCATGATTCCAACGCCCAAAGTCCCCATGGTCGGCATCAATTGATGAGGGTTAACTCGGCAAATGTCCTAGATGAAGGACTTAGGATCGGGGGAAGAGGGCGCCGGATGAACTCGAAGGTAAAGATCAGTCAAACAAGGCGAGGTTTGGTGTGTATCGAGAATAAGCGTGGTACTCAATTGGCTCAATCTCAATCTGTCCCTGGTTGGCCTCTCCTGACCCTTTTATATAGGTGACTAGGTCTTGAGGATCCGGTCGGGTTCAATACAAATTACAATGTTTGTATACGATATCATCTCGTATTTCGACTACATCTATGCTTAGGACTCCCTAACAGGCCCCGGGGGTACTAAGATAATGGGCCTCATTAGCTATACCCTTGTCACCCTCTTTCTCCATGCTTGGTCCAACAATTATAGCCGGACATGAAACCAAACTGGAACAGGTGGATGCGAAGGGTCATTGAGGAAGGGTAATCCTTCTCATTCCGACAAACACCACATAGACAATACATAAAACCATTCTGATTGTTTGCCTCAGCCACATTAAGAAAAGAATGCACGCCTTTAATGAACTCTCCAGAGCGTCGGTCATCATTTATCCCATGCCTGACCCATCTGCATTATATAAGTATATATCAAATGCAAATCACGATGCTAAAATTAGTCCCGGTCTAAAATTATATGCACACAACGATACTTCGGCTCCGGCACTAACTAAAAACAATAGAAATCAAATACATAATTTTTATTTCTATCTCTATTTCTATTTCTATCTCTAATTCTAATTCTATTTCTATTTCCATTTCTATCTCTATTTCTATTTCTATTTCTATTTCTATCTCTATCTATATTTCTATTTCTATTTCTATCTCTATCTCTATTTATATTTCTATTTACATTTGTATTTTCTATTTTCTATTTTTAATCTCTACCTCTACCTCTATCTCTATCTCCATCTACTTCTACACATAATCAAATAAACAACCAAATAATTGCTCCCAAAATATATCCACAAGGGCATATTTCTATTTCTATTTTCTATTTCTATTTTCAATTTTCTATCTCTATCTCTATATCTATCTCCACATCTACCTCTACCTCTATCTCTGTCTCCATCTACTTCTACACAAAATCAAATAAACACCCAAATAATTGCTCCCAAAATAAATCCACAAGGGAATTTTTCTATTTCTATTTTCTATTTCTATTTCTATCTCTATCTCTATCTCTACTCTACCACTATCTCTATCTCCATCTACTTCTACACATAATCAAATAAACACCCAAATAATTGCTCCCAAAATAAATTCACAAATCCCCCTACTTCTAGAGCATTAAATGAGCTAAATTAACAATGAAAGATAAAAGCTCTAAGTTGCTAACCTTTTGGAACACTTGGATAGAAGTGGGGGCACCAAATTTTGACAAAAAATGGAGGCAAATGTGGTAGAACTCGAGCTTGTCACATGAAGAATACTTGGAGAGTGGAAAGGGGAATGGCTAGCTCGAGGAAGGAGAAGCTGATTTTATATAGGAAACTCATTAGTCCTGGTTGGTATCACCAATCGGGACTAAAGGGTGGGTCTTTAGTTTTGGTCTGTGATACCAACCGGGACTAATGAGTTTGGCAACAGCCAAATTCGAACACAGACCCTTTAGTCCCAGTTGGTTTCACGAACCGGGACTAGAGGTTGCATATGAACCGGGACTAAAGGGTCTGGAGTCGAGCGGCTAAAAAAAGGCGTGGGGCCCGGGGCATTAGTCCCGGTTCATAAGGCAAGCGGGACTAATTCCGTTGGATATTAGGCCGGTTTTCTACTAGTATGGGTCTTCAGCATCTTTGGATCCTTTGCCATCGTGAAGCCCGTGCTCCCCGACGCCTTCGTCTACCAGACCATGTCGAGTTCTTGCTCCTAGCTAAAAGCTGAAATGCCTGCGTCTTTGTTGATCACATGCACCACCTCCTCAAGTTGATCGCCATGCTCTCCTGCAATCCTCTCCGCATATAACATTTTCTGCAGTTTCCCCTTGTGAGCATCACACTCACACCGCTTGCCGTAGCTGCTTGCGCCTGCTTTGGACCACCGCCGCTCACAATTGTTCCTGCTCGTGTTACTATTATTAGAATCCTTATTGGCATCTCGCCACCCATGTCTTCCTCCACCCGAAGTCTTCTTCAGCCGCTTCCTCGTCCACAAAGGAAGAGATCCAAAGTATTGGCTGATTGGCTGGACCGTTTCTAATTTTCTCTTACTCTTTATCATGTACCTTATGTATAGTAGCTGACCTCTCTCTCCCATCCGTTAGCATTCTCCCTTTGTAAATATCGTCTAACTCCTGTACTTCTAAACGTTTTGTGATAAATGAAAAATATACCATAGGGGCCTCCCCTACGGTTTCACGGTCAAAAAAAGGAAGAGATCCACGTGCAGCTGGCCTCCTCCACCCGCAGGCCTCTCCTGCCTGTCTTCCTCGTCCACACAGGAGAAGATTCTCTTAGGAATAAAGCAACTTGTATTCTAAGGACGTCAAAGGCCAGTATATATATGTACAGGTGTGGAGAATATGCAGGAAACCACTCATACAAACAAGGAAAATACACAATACATAATATAGCTCAAACACCCCCTCTTAAACTCATGGTGAATCCACAACACTGAGTTTGGAGAGGTAAAATCCGTGCTCTACTCGAGTCTAGGTCTTCGTGAAGAAATCCCTCAACTTTAACTCTGAAGGACATACTAAAGAGCAATAATCTGATCCTGCACATTAGCGCGCATAAAAGAAGGATCAATACCAATATGCTTAGTAAGCTCATGCTTCATATGGTCACACGCAATACTGATAGAACATGTACAGTCAGACAAGAGGGTAGTAGATGTCGTAACAGAAACACAAAAATCCTCAAATAACCATCATAACCAAGTCACGTCTGTCGTCAAAAGAGCCATAGCTTGCAACTCGGCCTCTGCACTCAAATGGGAAACTGCACTCTATTTCTTCGTTTTCTGGGCAATGAGAGAACCACGAAGAGAAACACAGTAAGCAGAAAGGAATCGACGATCAGAAGGATCGCTAGGCCATGTAGCAAATGAATAGGCCTGGAGTTGTAATGAGCTGGAACAGGGCGGTGAGAGATCGTGCAACGAAGATAGCATAGAACACGAAGAAGTTGACTATAGTGAACGGAAGTGGAAGGAAAAATAAACTGACTCAGAATATGGACAGTATAGGATATATATGGGTGAGTGACAACAAGATAGACAAGGTTCCTAACAAGATGACGATAGAGCGTCAAATGAGGGAGAGGATCACCATCAAAAGCGCGAAGCTGGACATTGAGCTCCATAGGAGTCTCACCAGTGCGCTCATCAGCAAGAACAGCACAAGCAAGGAGATCATGCGTATACTTATCCTGGGAGATATAAAATCCATCGTTTGTGCAAAAACATTCAATCCCAAGAAAGTACCGAAGAGGACCAAGACCAGTGATAAGAAACTGCTCACGAAGATGAGCCTTACCAAAGGAAATATACTCAAAGTCATCACCGATGATGATTATGTCATCAACATAGAGGACGAGAAGAGTCCTCTCAAAAGGAGAAGTATGAACAAGCAGCACGGGTTCATGAGCGCTGGATGAGAAGCCAGCATCCACAGCGGCAAAGCGCTCAATCCAGGTGCGAGAGACTATTTTAGGCGATAAAGAGAGGGTCAAAGAGGATAAACCATGTACCCTGGAGAAGGCTGCATGTAAACCTCCTCACGCATCTCACCATTGAGAAATACATTCTGAATACCAAGCTGAGACAGTGGTCATATAGGCCACAGAGGCAAAAATTTCATCATAATCACGGCCCTGCTCCTACTGGAAGCCACGAGCCACAAAACGCGCTTTGTAGCACTCAAGAAATCCATCAGAGCGACTCTTAATCTTGTAGACCCACTTGCATGTGATGGGACAAACACCATGAGGAGGAGAAACAAGATCCCAGGTGCCAGTGCACTCAAGCGTAGCAATCTCCTCATCCATGGCAAGTTGCCAACTTGCCATTCGGGATGAAGCTCAGCATCTCGATAAGGAGTCGGCTCAGGGGCAACAGAAAGACTATAGTGACTAGGAGAGTAGCTCTTAGGTGGACGACGATGGCGTGCAGGAAGTGGAGGAGTCAGCTCATCAGAGGAAGAAGACGCATTAGAAGAAGAAGGAAGATACAAGGAAGCATCCGAAACATGAGTGCAAGGATAATAATGGAAGGGAAAAGAAGACAATGATTTGGTGGGTGGAGGGTCGAAAGAGGAATGCGAATAACTAGGTGGTGCGGATGGTGGCGATGGGGAAGACGAGGCATTGGCAAGGATGGGGCATGGAGGAGGATCAATAGGAATAGAGGGTGGTGTGTCAGGAAACAAGAGAAATGATATGTCCTCCACCGAGAAGGCCATGAGGAGGGGTGTGCGTAGAAGGAACATGACTCATCAAAAGTGACATCATGAGAAATACACATCCGACGGCCAACGGGGTCCCAACACCGATAGCCCTTATGCTCATCACTGTATCCAAGAAAGACACACTCAACATATTGAGCGGTCAGTTTATTGTGTTCACGAGGGGAAAGAATAACATAGCAAACGCAACCAAACAAATGAAGTGTCGAGTAATCAGGACAACAACCAGAGAGACGCTTGAGAGGAATACCATTCTGCAGAGCAGCAGAGGCTTGAATATTGATGAGATAGGTGGCAGTGGAAATATCCTCAACCCAAAAGTGAGGCGGAATAGAAGAGGCAGTCATCAACACATGGGTCGTATCAAGAAGGTGACGATTCTTGCGCTCAGCCATGTCGTTCTAAGAATGAGCACCAGGAAAAGACAACTGAGCAAGAGTACCCTCCTCGGGAAGAAAAGCTTGTAGTGAACGAGAGATATACTCGCCAACAGAATCAGCACGAAGCACATGAATAGGAGTGGAGAAATGAGTATGAACTATGACAACAAATTTCTTATAGATAGACAAGACCTCACTACAAAGAAGAAATGAAATATATCCAAGTGTGGCGAGAAAAATCATCTATAAAGATAACATAGTAGCAATGACCCTCTTTCGATGCGAAGGGAGCCGATCCCCAAACATCAGAGTGAACAAGATCAAAAGGGACACTACGAAATAGGCTCACTGTGAGGATAAGGTAGCTGAATCTGCTTACCAAGTCTTCAACTCAGACAATCCAAAGAAGCTTTTCCGGAGATATACCCCATAACACTACAATGAACTAAAGACGAGAGGTGAGAACCACATAAATCTCCAAGACGATGATGCCACTGCTAAAAAAAGCTAGTATAGGTGGCAACAAGGGCTGAGAGGCTAGCGGCAGTCACAACAGAGGGAAGACGAAGCGAGTCAAGCTCCTAGAGGTCATCATGGCGTCTACGACTAGCACCATTTAAAGCGCTAGTGCGACGATCCTGAACAGAACAGGAATCAAAGTCAAAAGTGCCAGTACAACGAGTGTCAACAATCCGACTATGAGAAAAGAGTTGCATGTTAAGTTGAGAAATATGTGCAACAGAAGGAACATGAAACGAGGAAGGACTAATAGTGCCTCTACTAATGGCTGGTAGGGGAGTACCATCAGTAGTAAGAACATGAACAGGAGGCTCGACAGGTCGAACAAAAGTCAAAAAGGAAGGTTCCTGAGTCATATGAAAAAAGGCTCCAGTATCAAGAAGCCATGGGGATTTACCTGGAGAAGGAAAAGGTGGTCTCTCGATGCCAGAAAAGTCAGTCGCAGAACCCGTAAAACCTATCAGTGAAGAATCCCAAGCATTGAAGCTGTGCTATCTCATGCGCAAATAGGGACATGGCTAAAGAGGTCGAGGTAGAATCACGGGCCATCGAAGAGTGGTCATCAACACACACAAAGGCCGCCAAAGGTGGCCATGTAGAGCAGCGCGCTGATAAAAGACAAAGTATACAAAAAGCGGCCACAACCACCTGATGAAGACGCGAGAGTCCATGTATAGCTGCAAACCGACATAGACGGAGTCAGTGAAAGACGTCCATAACCACGTGAAGAGGCCACAAAAGTCGACGAAGAGCAGCGAGTCGATGTAGGCGGAGTCGGCGAAAGGCGGCCACAACAGCATGAAGAAGCCGCGGGAGTCAACATAGAGCGACGAGCCAATGTAGACACAGTCGGGGAAAGGCGGCCACAACTGCGTGTAGAAGCCACGAGAGTTGATGTAGACAGAGCCAGCGAACAAGCACCAAGTACCAAGGGAAGGCATGGGTGCACAATTGTGGGACCAGTGTGAGGAGCACTGTCAAAAGACGCATACATATATTTCCTTTATTTTTATTTTTTACACAAAGAGACCGGATCCGGTCAATGAACACGATGCATCGATCGAGTACAATCCGAAGAGAGCACGCGCTTAGGCGTAGGAGGACAGCAATCAAACGGTTGGAGGCAACGATGGCCAATGGCGTCCGAAGACGGCGACAGCTAGTGGTGTCCTAGAGGTCCGGTGATGGCAGCCGGGGCGGTAACTGCCAGCGGCGGCTGGACATGGCCATGGATGGCGCTGGCCTGGAGGTCCAATGACAGCAGCCGGGGCAGTGACCCAGCCTGGACGTGGTCAACGACGAGCCAGGACTGAACGTGGCCAACAACGGCTAGGAAGGAAACCGGAGAGGAGTCAGGCGGCCAGGGAGGGGATTGTAGCGTCCTACCTTTTGAAAAGGGTAGACTCCTGTGTTAAGTGCTACTCCCTGGATCACTAATAGCACCACAGTACAAAATATAGTAATCACTGCAATAGTATCAAATATTACAACGCAGATCTAGTTACGTAAGTCTCAAACCTTACAGATTCACAGCGGAAAACAAAATTTTAATGAGTCTCCATATTCATCACGTGCCACAGGCAGACATGTTAGAATGGATAATCGAGATCCTACTAATCGCTCCTCATCCAAAAACCTGCACATTTGAATATGCATCCCCAACAAAAGGGGTCAGTACAATGACGTACTGACAAATGACACATATTTGGTGGTTGTTGTAAAAAGACTATATATACTACATGATATTTGGCTAGTGGATCTCTTGGGCTAATTTGCATAAAGCCAATTTTATCCTATATTTTCCATCCCAAACTTTCTTATAAAATTTTACATTATTAAGTGTCGAAATAGCCCCCAAAGTACTACATACTTGCAAGGTATGTAGCTCTAGGTGAAATTCAACAAAGTCAAGACAGCCCTCAGAGTCCACAACATCCCCTTGGGGCGAGTAGCTCTGAGGCGCCCCTTTCCTAGGGGTTTCTAGACAAATTTTATTTCATTCTGAAACGGTGATGAGATTCTTCCGTATAGTCTATGTCTAGAGACTCAAAATGCACATAACCGGGAACACGGCTAATCGATTAGTTTTACACCCTGCAGGGGTTGTGCACTTTCACCTTAAGACCCATTCCAACAAGAGAGAAGAATGAGACAAGACCTTTCAGAAGGAGTGACCAACCATACTAGCAAGACCCATTCCCACCTACAATTCTGCTACCACCTCATGTCTTGCTCACAAGTTAAACCCTCACAACCTAAAAGTCAAGACAGAGCCCATAGTATCATAAAGCTGCACTGGAAGTACACTAAACACAGAAGACATGGTAATCTCTTTAATCCTGGGTGGTCATCCACAAGTGTACACCATGGGTCCACATCCTCTCGAGGCATGTGTCCTAGGGAGCCACTCAACCTCGCCTCCTCTTACAAAACATTCCATCTAGGTGATTCATTGAGGTTGTAGTTTTTAATTATTCAACAAAACTTCTTTAACCAAAGGTGAACATAGCATTGGCATCAATTTCCAAAGTAATTTAGCAATCCTAGCAAGTGGCATTTAAAGGATGGCTACACACTACTAGGATCTAAGCATTTTATAAACTTCTTTGAAAATCAACCTATCATGCATATACTAGGAAACACTAATGCAGTAGTAAAATAGGTAGAAGAATGAGTGTCACTTGCCTTTTTGGTAGCATAATGATCTTTCACGTCTCTCAACAAAGATACGTTGCTCTCCGTACAAGCTATAACATAGAAATAACACAACACAAACACACCATAGCAATATCAACAAAATCAAACAAGACAAGCAGTAGAAAGGGTTGGTTTAACATTTTAGATTTCTTATGATTCTGAGATAAGAGAGATATGGCAAGAGGCTTGTGACTTGCAAGATATGGATTTGAGAATTTGGATGGCAGGGTCAAATGATTAGAGATAATTTGGACTATCCAAGATATAAGTGATGAATCTTTATGCTTTACAAAAGCATGAATAGAATTTGGAATTGTTCATGTGAATTGAATCACATAAATGTCAAGTAGTGCAATAACAATACTATTGATGAGGGTTAACTCGACAAATGTCCTAGAAGAAGGACTTAGGATCGGGGAAGTAGGGCGTCGGATGAACTCGAAGGTAAATCAGTCAAACAAGGTGTGTATCGAAAGTAAACGCGGTGATGAACTTGGCTAGCTTTCAATCTGTCCTTCACCATCCTCTCCTGGCCCCTATATATAGGTGGCCAGGTCTCAAGGATCGGGAGGGGTCCGATACAAATTACAACATCGGTATACGACATGAACTCGTATTTCGACTCGGATTACACTTGGGCCTAGCTTAACGGGTGACGAGGTTCTAACTCGGCAATGCCCATGTTTAGGGCTTTCGATCTATGGAGCGTATGTGGGATCCGGCGAACTCGACGGCTTCAGACAGAAACAGGGGGTGCACACGAATTTACCCAGGTTCGGCCCCCCAGAGGGTAAAGACCTACATCCTGCTTGTCTGATCTTGTATTGTTGGTATATGTGGAGCTGTTACAATGATGCGCAGATGCAATCTGGCGGAGGTGGAAGGAGATGGCGTGGCTAGCCTATGCGAGTTAGGTCATCTAGGGGGTGCCCTTGGTGGCTTTATATATGCAGCCAGTCAGGGTTTACAAAGTGTTTCTTGCCTTCTACTCCAAGTCGAAGTACTGGGCTTTGCGGGCTTCAAGTATCCTTCGAGCGGGCTTCTTCCTTGTCAGGAACCAAGTAGGAAAATATCGAGGACCGAGGGGTCATACCCTCGTCAGTAGCCCCCGAGTGCCTGGGATAGTCGAAGACTATGGCAGGGACTCTAATCCGAGATTCTCCTTGATGTCATAGTCTTGTATGTCGCGCGTGAGGGCACCAAATGAAGTTCTTGCATGTCGTAGTCGGTGGAGTCACACGGTGGCTGAATCATGGTGATGATGTTGTCGAATGCTTGACATAGGCGATGTCGTTGTCGAATCAGAATATGTCGAACCGAAGTCGACGTAGCAGACAGAGCGCCGTTTAGAAGGCCGCTAAAGTTAACAGCGTAGGGCGCAGCCCCCAAGCGTGTTGCTAACGCCGGGCGAATAGATGCCAATGCGAGGCGAAGCCCCCGAGTGTGTTGCTAACGCCGGGCGAATAGATGCCAATGCGAGGCGAAGCCCCCGAGCGTGTTGCGAACGCCGGGCGAATAGATGCCAATGCGAGGCGAAGCCCCCGAGCGTGTTGCCAACGTCAGGCGAATAGAGTAGTCAATTTGAGTAGCACTCATTTCAAGCCTCGAAAATGCTTAGCTTGGTTTGCAGAGGGATAGGCATAACCGGCCTGAGACTCACGCCGGGTCTCAGTTAATTCCATAGTCGCAAAAACATTCGGTTAGCTTACTTAGATTTGAGTGCCCCGACTCGAACCCGCGTGGGCTGGCGCTACCTCGACCCGAGCCGCGTTGGACTTACCAGGTCGAAGCCCAGTTCATTGTGAGGCACCCGATGCGTCCATCGGTGCAAACTTCATACCGTAGGTATGGAAAATTTCTCGGCAGAGCGCGCTTGATACGAATACCGGGCCATCTGGTGTTGCAAACCGTGGACTTACCTTCGTATTTGACATACGGCATCCGAATTGGTATATTGCCACCTGAACTCGGGCATTAAGTGTAGCCCCCGAGCGTGTCGCCAACGCTGGGCGAATAGACGCCATTGCGAGGCGAAGCCCCCGAGCGTGTTGCGAACGCCGAGGCGAAGGAGTGTCAATTCGAGGCACATCCCCCGAGCGTGTTGCGAACGCCGGGGCGAATAGATGCCACTATGAGACGCAACCCCCGAGCGTGTTGCCAACGCCGGGGTAAATGAATGCCGATTCGAGGCGCCAAAGTATGTTAGGATGGAGTGTCGATGACTTTGATCCCTGCAGTCGAGGAGGTAGATACCTCGCACTCGACGGTCATTAGGCAAATAGACACATGTATAATGTAAAAGCAAAGCCCCCGAGCATCGGGCGCTAAAAGTACTGAAAGCATATAGAAAGTACTGAAAGTAGTCGACTCGTAGTTGAGGTAAACTTAGCTTTGGTATTTTCTCCCGGGGTGACCCCTATCAGAAAAGTTGTTGAAGCATTGGCTCCGAGGGGTCGAAGTATATCGGGCAAAGTCTTCAGCTCCGCGGGGGTCGAAGAATCTTGACACGGAGGTCGAATATCTCGATGACGGCGTAGTCGAATTTGTTGTTGCCAGCAGGGTCGAAGATCATGACGACGGCGGGGTCGAAGATCATGGCGATGAAGGGGTCGAAGATCATGGCGATGGCGGGGTCGAATTTCTTGACGACGCAGAGGTCGAATTTCTTGACGATGAAGAGGTCGAATTTCTTGACGATGAGGAGGTCGAATTTCTTGTCGATGCAAAGGTCGAATTTCTTGGCGATGAAGAGGTCGAATTTCTTGTCGATGCAGAGGTCGAATTTCTTGGCGATAAAAAGGTCGAATTTCTTGATGACGGAGTCGAAGACCTTGGCGCGAGAATCGAGAGTCCCGATGACAGACTCGAAGGTCATGGCGACGGAGTCGAAGGGCCTGATGCCTGACTCGAAGATCTTGGCGATGGCGTTGAAGATCATGGCGACGGAATCGAAGGTCATGATGGCGGACTCGAAAATCCCGGCGACGGAGTCGAAGATCATGGTGACGGAGTCGAACGTCTTGATGACGTACTTGAAGGTCATGAGCGTGAGCTTTCGCACACAGAGGCGAGGTGATGTCGAGCCCTCGAGCGGTGCTAAGTGCGCGACGGCGAGCCCCCGAGCATGGCAAGCCTCAGTCGATGCGACCAAAGTGCGACAAAGTCGACGCGGATGTAGTCTACGTGGACGAAGGCACCGCATAGTCCATCGAACTTAACCTGGAAGGATTTGACGATGTTGAAGATGAAGGAGTCGAAGGAGTCGCCGCCATCATCCGAGAATAACTGTACGTATAAGCTGGTTATTTTTTCTTCATGCCTGAAACCATCTGTTCTTGTTTAGATTGACGCATGTTGGTCATCACGTGATCGTGGTGCAGAGGAGTACGCGTCGGCCGAACAGGTATGTGAACTGATATCTGATGTTTTGGACTTAGACGGCTTGTCACTAGATCTGATGTTGCGGAAGTTCATCGCCCAATCTCGACAAGATATTTTTTCTCTATTGGTACAGTCGACCTGATCCACATTGAAGACGATTGCCGAGTTCATCAACTCGGTGTTGGCAGAATTGAAGTTGGTCGTGGCGAAGACTGAGCTACTGCAGCGACGTCGACGATGAGCTGATGCGATCTGGCCGTCGCGCTGATGAAGATGACTCGACGTCGGCCGGAAAATTCATGCTTAGTTTTGACACCTTGGCGCAAAATCCAAGCATAGAGCTGGGAAATTAGCTATTTTTGCCACGATCTGGTATCTTCTTTTGTCATGAAGTCACGTGAAGCCATGTAGTCTGAAAAAAGCATGTACGCATGACGCAGCAACTTCTCTCTGATTTGATCATACCTGCTTGTGATTCAATCTTCTGTCCGTGCAGCTTGTTGGTCGGTTCGTGGCCTCGATAGATGCGTGCAAGCGAAGGCACTGCTTGTTGATGTCGGCACGCATGGCAGCTTCTACCACGAATTCTTCGAATCGGGCTTGCAGAGATTGGTTCTCCGGATGAAGCTTGAGCTGACTAAAGCATGGAATCGGTCAGATTGACCACTGCGGAACTTGTGCCACTTCCGCTATGCCGCTACAGCTGTAATAGGCTGATTGATTTGGCAGACTCGCGCGCTGAAATTCAGGTGGGCTACGACGAATAGCAAAGCCTCCCGCGAGAAATTGTCAGCAACGCAGACGAATCGACCGGTTGGATCCGATTGGATCTGACTGAGAGAGAAACTTGGCCACAATGAAATCGCTGTTGTTGATGAAGTTAGTCACACATGATGCGTATGAGCCAGACCCGATGCAATCTGCCTGCCGCCAGCGCCGGAACGGACACACGTCGTGTAAATTGATGACAAAGCCTGAACTGAGATCGGATCTGTTGTCGTGGAAGGCGCCTCTGGTGTATGACCAAACGGCACGAAGACTGCATGCAGATCGGATCTATTGTCGTGGACGGAGAAGCTTCTGTGGTTGTTGATGAAGAAACTCGCCCGACGCGGATGGGCCAACCAGATGCAACTTGGCCGGCGACATTGTTGAAGATGATGAAGGAGCCGGCGAGCCCGTAGATTCAGATCCCGTCGTCCCCACGGTCGGCGCCAATTGACGAGGTTCTAACTCGGCAATGCCCATGTTTAGGGCTTTCGATCTATGGAGCGTATGTGGGATCCGGCGAACTCGACGGCTTCAGACAGAAACAGGGGGTGCACACGAATTTACCCAGGTTCGGCCCCCCGGAGGGTAAAGATCTATATCCTGCTTGTCTGATCTTGTATTGTTGGTATATGTGGAGCTGTTACAATGGTGCGCAGATGCAATCTGGCGGAGGTGGAAGGAGATGGCGTGGCTAGCCTATGCGAGTTAGGTCGTCTAGGGGGCGCCCTTGGTGGATTTATATATGCAGCCAGTCAGGGTTTACAAAGTGTTTCTTGCCTTCTACTCCAAGTCGAAGTACTGGGCTTTGCGGGCTTCAAGTATCCTTCGAGCGGGCTTCTTCCTTGGCAGGAACCAAGTAGGCAAATATCAAGGACCGAGGGGTCATACCCTCGTCAACGGGCCTCAGGGGTACTCAAGTAACGGGCTCTATTATCTATACCCTTGTCAGTAGCCCTTGAGATTCTACTAGAATTGTAGATTCGGGTTGAATCTCAAATCTTTATTTCTTTGACTTGATCGATCTTTCGACTTCTTCTTCCTGTATTCAAAAATAAACATCTTTCATTATATCATCTCGCAAGGGGTTTTGATGAACAAGCTTGACAACTCTGATGGATCAAGAGGTCAGTTAATTGCCGGAGCAGATACGTGTCACCTACTTCAAATTCAATCCCCTTGGATTTGAATCCGGGAAACTGGTCAAACCCAATCTTTTGCCGCATTTAGGACTTACAAAGAACGAGTCCTAGTGGTTCTCAGGGTACCCAGTGCGTCTACCAGGATTTTCTTCGCGTCGTAGACACGGATAATTACTAGGAGAGCGCATCCATATGCGTATACCAGGCCACACAGGACGGATCCTGGGGTCTTACCTTCACGATATGTTTCAATCATGGCATTCGAGTTTTGTCGCGATGACGCAACTCGAGAATCATATGTCGCAGCCTTGTTTGACTGTTTCAGCTCTAAAAATCTTCGGGTTGTCTAACCTTGACTAATATAAATTCCCTCCCGATGGTAGTAATTGCGCTATCCAAGTCTTCTTTCGCCTTCTTTACTCGCTTTATACATGTAAAAATTTCGTCGGGTGCGCGGCCAACGCTCCTGATGGGAGTAGCCCCCGAGGCTATAGTCGAAAACGTGTTTCGAGTATAGGCTCAAATAAATTGTCCTTTCTTTAATCATCAGATAATAGCTTATTTGATAATATCATCAGGTGCGTGCCCAGCGCTCCCGATGGTAGTAGTCCCCGAGGCTATAGTCGAATATTTTCGGGTATAGACTCAAAAAATGAGTTTTCTTCCCTGATGCTTATGTATCTTCCATAACAGATTTCATTGGGTTCCTTGATCAGCACCAACACGCAGAATGTCATGCTAGACTCTTTGCTGAATTTTCGATGAGTATCCATAACTGTCATGTTGTACTATAATTTTTTATTTCCCATTACTCGAACGCTCGTGACGTCATTAGTAGAATCACTCTGTATGTGTTTTGACTAGGTGCTGACCGTTACTCGTGGGCAATGCGGTAATTTCACAATTTTTCCTGCCCGTTAGTGGGCTACCACTTCCGCTTCTTGCGCCACATCGAAGCCCACGTTCCTTCACCATGACGCTTTATAAGGGGGATAGTGGGGTTGTTACTGTTTACCAGTTCATTGCCCTTCTGCCGCCACCATTGCTGCATCTTCTCTGCACTTCCGAGCTCCTTCACAGCCCCCTTGTCATAGCTTTTTGTAGATGCGCGTCAAGAGCCTTGCCCACAAGAACCAGATGGGGAAGAAGAAGATCACCAATGCGTCGACCTGCTAGGTCTCGTTGGAGTTTGACCAATCCGATCTCACCAAGGCCCAGAAGGAGGGTCTCATCGCCGAAGGGGACCAGGTCGTCTTCCCAGCACCAAGCGCATCCCCAAGCCCCCGAGCGGCTATCGGGTGATGTTCCTCGCCTTCCTCTTGCGCGGCTTATCTTTCCCTGCCCACGAGTTTCTTCGCGGGCTTCTCTTTGTTTACGGCATGCAGCTTCACCAGCTCACGCCAAACTCAATTTTGCACATTGCTTGCTTTGTTAATCTTTGCGAGTCTTTCCTCGGGATCGAACCTCATTGGATTCTCTGGAAATTTCTCTTCCACCTCCATCCTAGTATCACTTTGTCGAAGAAACCTGAGCTGGGTGGGGCTGTTGTTTCCGTCCGCGCTGAGGTACATTACTTGGAATTTAACATGGCTGCCTCAGTGCAAGGTTGGAGGAAGAAGTGGTTTTACATCAAAGATCAGAAAAACTCCTCCTCTGACCAATATGGCATTGCCCCTTTTGATGCCAATAAAGATCTGAAGAAGTTGTCATTGTGGGATTCCCCTCCCACGGAAGCTGAGATGGAAGATCAAGCCACTGCTAGCCCGCATCCAGGCTCTGAAGAGTGCAAGTGGAGGTGCACTGTTAGGGACTCAGCTTATGTCGTTTTTTCTGCAGCGTCGAGTCCAGCCTTTTCAACATCGTGTCTCCAAGTTCTGGTCATACTCTGGCTTGGAGGATTCCTCTCGAGTGTCTGAAGAGGACATAGATAAGAAGGATCTCGACAAGCGAGTGAGAGCTCTGACTACTCTCACAAAGGATGACGAAATTCTAGCGTTAGCAGCTGATTTCTTCGACTCCGAGCATCCCTTGCCTGCGGTATGTGCTTTTTTATTTGCCAACTTCTCATTTATTTGCCTTCTTTACCTTTGTTACTGCTTGCTTGAAAGCTTTGCGATATACTTTGTGCAGGGCCACCAATCCCTTGTTTCTGGACCTCCTCTTCCAGAGGGAGGACCAATTCAGGCTGATCCTGTTTCTTCTGCATCCAAAGCCCCTGAGGCTAAGAAAAGTCAGGATGGAGATGATGCCGAAGATTCACTGGAAGGAACTAGCTCGACTACGTCGCCTCCTCCTGTGCATTCAGAAGAGCCTAGTCTTGATAGGAAGAGGAAGCGCGTCGAAGAGCTCATTTCTTCGAGTACCTCTGCTTCCAAAGCTGCTGTCGGGGAGCCCTCTGCTCCCAATGATGATATTGAAATTTTTGACCTCTTAGACTCGTGAGTCTTTGCTGACTTAAATTTTTGTCTTTTATTCTCTTTCTTTCTTTCGACTTATGCAAAGTGTTTGCTTTTTGTTTCCTTTGTAGTAACAACGAGAACCCGAAAAGGGATACTGCCACTGTTTCCACCGCCGATACTCCTGCTTCCAATGATCCGCCTTCTCAAGAGGCTGGTGCAGTGGTGAAGTCGCCAGAAGCCCCTATTTAGAAGAGTAACTCTCGTGCCTCTAAACGTCTGAAGAAGGCGGCTGTGGCTAGCACTTCCCTTGACACCCATCAACCGGTGGTTTCTGCTGATGATGTAAGTACTACTTCTTGTGATTTGCCCTGTTTATTGCTTGAACTTTCCTACTCATGTCTTCCTTTTGACAGACTTTGATGAAAAAGTTCGTCTCTTTGGGCACTGAGTGTGTCGATTTCTTGAAGACTGCCCAAGCTTCTCAGGGTAAGCTTTTTTGCTATGTTGTGTCCTCTTTCTGTCTCATTTGTCTTTCCATGGTTTTTATTCGACTTTCTTTCCCCTTCTCTGTATTGCAGATGCTTTGACAGTGGCCAATGCTCGCATAGCATCCCTAGAAGCCGAACTTGAAGCCTCCAGGAAGGCTTGGGATGTTGCCATTGCTGCCAAGGTTGCTGTTGACAAGTCTGCTAAATCAGCAGCAGCCAAGGCGAAGAAAGCTGAGAAGGCACTTGCTGATGCTGATCAGGGGCGTGTTCAAAGGGAACAAGCCATAATCAAATGCCTTAATCAGATTTCTACTCTTGCTAGTGGTAAGTACCGTGCTGTTTGTTCATTTGCTCATTTTTCCTATTTGCTGATATTTGCTCCTTACTGCTTGCCTCCATCTTTTGTGTTTCTGCAGAGTGCACTGGAGTACCTTTGGTGCCTTTACAGCCGAATGATGAAGATACTCTAATGGCTGCGGTGAACTTGCTAGAGTTAAACTGGATATCGATCCAGGAAATTCTCGAGTTGACTCGCCGCGTTCTAACGCGGATTTTTGTCGGGTTGTGGCCGAAGAAAAGGGCGGATATGCCAGCTGATGACCTCAAGAAACTTGCCGCGACCTTCGACACTGTTGAAGATCCTATTCTGTCGATGAAAAGCCGCTCGGTGAAGTGAGGCGCCGAAGGGGCTATTGCACTTGCCTATTCGCACGGCGAGGAGGTTGATTGGGAGAAGGTTAGCTCTTCTCGTGGTCGACCTCTTTCAGAGCTGCTGGGTTTCTTTGAGAAGGCGAAGAAATATGCGCCAGGCATCATGTCGATTATCACTCCTTCGGCGGCTTCTTCAACTTCCACGCCAGCTTCTTCGACTCCTGCGACAAGTGCGTCGATGCCTCCGCCAAGCGCTGGTGCTACCTCTTCCGCACCTACTTCTGCCACGGAGCCTGCTGCTGAGGTGGCATAGATTTAGTCTTCCCTTGTAGTCTTCTTTTCTTTTGGTGTAGTGAACTCATTCATATTTTGCCCAAGAACTAGTCAGGGAACTTGTACTCTTTGTAAATAATTTTCCTTTATGAAATGTCGTGCTTGATTGAGTTTCTCAGTTGTTTCTTCATGTCCTTTTGTATTTCTTCTAGCGTGATTGTGCTGGTGGGTCGACGGATCTTGGTTGTGGGTCGCCTCCCGTCGATGCATCTCGTGATGCGATTCCTCCTGCTCCTCGTTCCTCTTGCCGATGCACTGCACTTGTTGAGGATTTTGGACCTCGAAGGTCATTTGTCTTTGATGAAGCGTGATACGTCTCAAACGTATCTATAATTTTTGATGCTCCATGCTAATTTTTACACCATTTGCTTAGTGTTTCGTTACACTTCGTGGCACGTTTATGCATTTTCTGGAACTAACCTGTTAACAAGTCGCCAAAGTGCCAGTTCCCTATTTTCTGCTGTTTTTGTGTTTCAGAAAAGTTACACAGGAAATATTCTCGGAATTGGACGAAACAAAAGCCGAACGTCCAGAAATTCACTGAAGCTTCCAGAGAACCAAAGAGGAGATGGAGTGGGTCCACGAGGGCCCCACACAACAGGGCGGTGCGGCCTGGCCCCTGGCTGCGCCCCCTATGTGTGAGGGCCCCTCGGCCCACTCCTGACGATGCCCCTTCGCCTATAAAGACCCCTCGACGGGAAAAACCTAAAGACTCGATCAGAATTCCAGAAAGATATCACGATCCGCCGCCGTCGTCGACCCGAGATTGGGAGGGTCCAGAAGCTCTTCCCGGCACCCTACCGGAGAGGGGAATCGCCGCCGGAGGTCTTCTTCATCGCCATGCTTGCCTCCAGCGCGATGAGTGAGTAGTCTACCTTGGACTATGGGTCCATAGCAGTAGCTAGATGGTTGTTCTCTCCACCATGTGCTTCATGTTTAGATCTCATGAGCTGCCTTACATGATTGAGATCACCGTTATGTAATTCTACATGTTGTGTTTGTTGGGATCCGATGAATATTGGTGTTATGATTAAGTTGCTGTTCTGAAATTTATCTTATGTTATCTCTATGTTGATTATGATCTTGCATGCTCCCCGTTGTTAGTAGCTATCTTGGCCGAGTAGTTGCTAGTGACTCCAAGTGGGAGTATTTATGCTCGATAGTTGGGTTCATGCCTCTATTTAATCTGGGGGAGTGACAGAAACCTCTAAGGTTGTAGATGTGCTTTTGCCACTAGGGAGAAAACAACATTCATATGCTCGAGGACATATGCTTTGTTTACATTACACACTTTGCTTAATGCAATTATCTGTTGTTCGCAACTTAATACTTGTGGAATTCTCTAATTGATTCGCCATAAGTGGATTATTATTCATAGATGCAGTTGGATGGCGGTCTATGTATTTTGTTGTAATGCCTAGAGTAAATCGCATAGTGATCTTCTTGACATATCACATTATCTTTATTCTATCAATTGCCCAACTGTTATTTGTTTACCCAGCATCTATTATTTATCTTATGGAGAGACACCACTAGTGAACTATGGACCCCGGTCCTATTTCCATCATATTGCTATCACCTGTTTACTTTACTCGCACTGTTTATTTTACTTGCATACTACTACTATTTTCTACTCGATATGCTCATACCCTTTGTTTTAAGCAAACTGGTGAGATTGACAACCTCATCGTAAGTTGGGAACAAAGTACTTGGTTGTGTTGTGTGCAGGTTCCACGTTGCCGCTCGCAAAGCAAAGCCTGGACGAGGCGCCTTATAAATTGTCCGGAGCCGTCGCGAAGCTAGCAAGCATCACCTTCTGGAGTGCTGACTTTTTCCTGGATGATAAAACCTTGGTTTCTTACTGAGGGAAAAATTTCTACTGTGCTCATCATACCTTCCTCTTGGGGTTCCCAACTAGCGGGTCGTTTTCATCATCACCACCGAAGCCATCAAGCAAATTTTTCTGGCATTGTTGTCGGGGAAAAAGAAGACTTCTGCAAGGGGAGTTTTGCACGCATATCCTTTACTTTGTTTTAAGTTTTGCTTTACTTTATTTTACTTGCATCATTTTATATATCAAAAACACAAAAAAATTAGTATCCTTTATAGTTATTATTTCTTTACCTTAGTTCATTATGTTGTTCCCTAAGTACGTTTTGGAGGACCTCTCAGTAGGTAGTGGTTCAATTATTGGGAAAAATAACATTGAGGAGTTCTTTAATCATATTAGTATGCATAAAGAAGTTGAGGATAAGTCTTTGGCTGAGCTTGCTCCTAGTTATGAAGTTGCTTCTTCTTATTTAGTTCACATGTTAGAAGCTAGGTTTGCTAGCCTTAATCCTTTTATGCAATACATGTTCCTTAAGCTTCATGAAATTGAGGATACTGAAAAGAAAGCTTTTATCTTGGAAACTTTGCGTATAGAATTTAGAGATGTTGCTATTGAGGCTAGGGAAGTTTTTAAGAAATTTAATAAGCTTGGCTCACCTGTAGCGGTTGTTGGTACACCCAATGAAGATTTTAGAGTGCCAATACCTTGTAAACTAGGAGGAATTCATGATGCTTGGGAAAAGAATTCTACTTGGATTTGTCCTGAAAATTCTTTTGATGAAAATAGTGTACCAAAGCGTGATCATAAAGGATCTTCAAAAACTCATTTGGACACAATTCAATTCATTGTTGAAAAGACTCCTATAGTGGATCCTAATGCTTCTTTCATAATTACTTGATTCGCAATTTTCTGCGCCTAGCTCAAAGGCGTTAAAGAAAAGCGCTCTTGGGAGATAACCCAATGTTTTCTTTTCAGTAATTTTTATTTTATTTGAGTCTTGGAAGTCATTAATACTTTAATGACCTCTTCTTATCATTTTTATTTCGTTGTTGTGCCAAGAGAAGCCTCTAATTCAAGTGAGGTAAAGATTTGAGGATATTGCTGTCCTGAAACAGATTTTCGTTCTGTACTATAAAAATACGTGAAAAATATCTGTATATCTTTTGGACCTGCGATTTCTTGTGCTTATTCCACAGGTTATATCCAAACTTTCATTAGTTGAACGCTTTTTGATTTGAGCAACAGAAAACCCCTTAAAAAATCAGCATTTATCAGCTGTTCTGTTTTGATAGATTTCTGCCACTATTCGTTTTTGCCACTTTATCGTTTTCTTTTTGAGTTCTTTTGATCACGGAACTTTTGGAGAAGTTGCTACAGTAGTATATACTTTATATGTGGTGGTTTTGGGTTGAAACCTGAAGCAAAAGAGGTTGATTCATTATTATGCTTACACTAATGTTGCTAATAGAATTGTGTTGAGTTTTGTATGATGGAAGTTTTCAAGTGTAGGGATTGAAGAATGATGAGATGAGTTGAAGAATGGACAAAATCTCAAGCTTGGGGATGCCCACGCATCATCCCAAGAAATATCCAAGAATTACAAGCATCAAAGCTTGGGGATGCCCTCGAGGCACCCCTTCTTCATCGGCAAAAATCAGGTCACCTTTCAAGACACTATATTTTTATTGCTTCATGCACTATGCATTTTTCTTGGAGCGTCAGTTGTTTTAGTTTTTAGTATTAGTTTAGTTTAGTTTGCTTCAATAAATGGTTGGACCCCAACAAATTTCTTTTGGAGAAGTTGCCTTGCTTTTCATTTGCCAAGAACTCTCTAGTTTTTACTCTTATCGTTCAACGAGTGTTCTTCTTTTTCTGCTACTTCTTTTGGTTTTTGTTTTCGCCTTGATTTGCGTTCAGATCTTCTTATTTCTATTTATCAAGGTGCAATTTTGCCTCTGGACCATGTTGGTTTTCCTCAAAAGAGTTGGATTAAAAAAGTTCGAATGGTGTTGGAAAAGAGAAAAAGCTTTATGCAAAAAAGTGGTACAAAAAGGAGCTTGTGTAGACTGCGGCCTAGGCTTTTGCATGTCATGCTTGATGTCTTTTTGATAGTATGCTTAGTGGTTTTGCTGTAGCATAACTTGTCTCAAATAACTAAGATTGCTTAATGAGCCTTTGAAAAAATCATGCGTTGTTTTTATCGTTTGGAAGCATTATTTTGGTTTTCTCCTTGATGCTTTATTTGGGTTGACTTGGCGCATGCTCTCATATGTTAGACTCTTACAAAGTCGCCAATAGCCTCTATGATCATTTAGTTTTTGACTTTTGATGCCATCTTATACTTCTTTTAATGTCGCTTTGCATGATTATGGCCGTTATTGCTCT
This sequence comes from Dactylis glomerata, assembly GCA_007115705.1. Lineage (NCBI taxonomy): Eukaryota > Viridiplantae > Streptophyta > Magnoliopsida > Poales > Poaceae > Dactylis > Dactylis glomerata. The sequence goes on from QXEO01000107.1 coordinate 109,178, forward strand.
CTTAGTTGGTCGCTCCCAGTCTTTTGCTAGCCCTCGCCTTGTACTGAGTATGAGCTCTACTCGTGCATCCAACTCCTAAAAACCAAGTTTGCCAAAATGTCCACCATACATACCTATTAGCAATTTGCTATTCTAAAGTACATTTGACTTGCTTTTGTCTACTCTTCAAATTAAACTCTTACCAGTGTTATGCGAAAATTGGTCAGTAAACCTCTCACAAACCTGATGGCACACTTTACTCATTTTAATTTTTTTGACATTGTGGTCTCTTATGTTGAGTTGTTATGCTTGCAAGTTGTAAGTTGGGAATCAGCCCAGCCATGCTGTCATGGGGCAAGCTTTCAACATTGCACAATCTTTTATTTGAGTTGATATCGTGATCTTTTGTTTATGGATACTCGCGATGTGAAATAAGTTGGGAATCTTGCGGCATCATGGAGTTTGTATATGTGTCAGAGAAACACCTAGGCCACCAATCTAAGCCATGCATAATTCATGATGGAAATTTGCAGCATGCCCATAGTGGACATTCGATGACGTATCTCAAAATAAAAAAGCTATACAAATGGTAAATAAAAGAGATGTCGAGGTGTTCATTGTCTGCTTGTCCTGTCATTTTGATGTGGGCTTGTTCCATGTCATTGGCACGGAGGTACCCCGTTGGCGGTTCTCAATGATACACATATATTTACAATGACAAGAGCTTGCTTGGGACCTTAAGTCGAGTAGCATGAGGTTTGGGTATTCGTATTCACGTGGCACGAGGTTTTCAACTTATGATTTGTCAAGCATATGCAGAATAAGTGTTCTCGCATTAACTTTAACCATTCAAGATGCTTATGATGGGGGCAATGAGAGCTCAAAGCCAGTAAGTACCATAATTTTTGAAGGTTTATAAAACTTGCATTCACTGCTTCCCTCCGCGAAGGGCATTTTTTTTACTTTTACGTTGAGTCTCCACCTTCTACCTTTATGCACCATTAAGAGAGCATACTTGTCATTCTGAGTATAATGTGCATTGTCCCAAAGTTTTCATTGATTGATTCATGATCATGGTTTCACTTGTTCTTAAATTATTTGTATCTAGTCGCCCTCTTAAACTTGAAGGTGTCCTATGCATTTATGTTTTGCTCTCTCATGAAGAACAAGCTGAAAATAATTTGTATGTTTTTCCATATGATTTGAACACACGTTTGACTTTCATTGTTTCATTGTTCATGATCTTTTGTTTGTGTTCTATTTCATGTTATAACATGGTTGCTAAGTTTCTTCTATCAAGATTATATCTTTCATGCCCATGTTTTAAGTTCTTATGATCCCAGCACTCAATGCTTACATATATGATCAAGATTGTGTAGGTGCATGTCACCTCAAAAATTATTTCTTTTGTTATCACTTACTTACTCGAGGACGAGTAGGAGTTAAGCTTGGGGATGCTGATACGTCTCAAACGTATCTATAATTTTTGATGCTACATGCTTGTTTTTACACCATTTGCTTAGTGTTTCGTTACACTTCGTGGAACTTTTATGCATTTTCCAGAACTAACCTATTAACAAGTCGCCACAGTGCCAGTTCCCTGTTTTCTGCTGTTTTTGTGTTTCAGAAAAGTTACACAGGAAATATTTTCGGAATTGGACGAAACAAAAGCCGAACGTCCAGAAATTCACCGAAGCTTCCAGAGAACCGAAGAGAAGACGGAGCCACGAGGGCCCCACACAACAGGGCGGCGCGGCCTGGCCCCTGGCCGCGCCCCCTATGTGTGAGGTTGCCTCGGCCCACTCCTGACGATGCCCCTTCGCCTATAAAAACCCCTCGACGGGAAAAACCTAAAGACCCGATCAGAATTCCAGAAAGATATCGCGATCCGACGCCATCGTCGACCCGAGATTGGGAGGGTCCAGAAGCTCTTCCCGGCACCCTGCCAGAGAGGGGAATCACCACCGGAGGTCTTCTTTATTGCCATGCTTGCCTCCAGCGCGATGAGTGAGTAGTCTACCTTGGACTATGGGTCCATAGCAGTAGCTAGATGGTTCTTCTCTCCACCATGTGCTTCATGTTTAGATCTCATGAGCTGCCTTACATGATTGAGATCACCGTTATATAATTCTACATATTGTGTTTGTTGGGATCCGATGAATATTGGTGTTATGATTAAGTTGTTGTTCTGAAATTTATCTTATGTTATCTCTATGTTGTTTATGATCTTGCATGCTGACGAGGGGTTAACTCGACAAATGTCCTTGATGAAGGACTTAGGATCGGGGAGATAGGGCGTCGGATGAACTCGAAGGTAAAGTTAGTCGAAATAGGTGTGTGTCGAAAGTAAACTTGGGTGTTCAACCTGGCTTGCTTTCAATCTGCCCTACACCGTCCCCTCCTGGCCCCTATATATAGGTGGCCAGGTCTCGAGGATCGGGTAGGGTCCGATACAGATTACAATATCGACATACGGTAAGAACTCGTATTCGACTGTCATTACAATTGGGCCTAGCTATACGGGCCTTAGGGGTACTCAACTAACGGGCTCTATTAACTATACCCTTGTCAGTAGCCCCTGAGATTCTACTAGAATCGCAGATTCGGGTTGAATCTCTAATCTTTATATCTTCGACTTGATCAACTCTTCGACTTCTTCTTATCTTCAAGTCTTCGACTTGGTCTTCCGACTTATTTTCATGATAATATTTCGCAAGGGGTTTTGATGAACAAGCCTGACATCTCTGACGGATCAAGAGGTCAGTTAACTGCCGGAACAGATACTTGTCACCTACTTCAAATTCAATCCCCTTGGACTTGAATTCGGGATACCGGTCAAACCCACTCTTTTGCCGCATTTAGGACTTACAAAGAATGAATCCCAGTGATTCTTAGGGTACCCAGTGCGTCCACCAGGATTTTCTTCGTGTCGTAGACACGGATACATACCAGCAGAGCGCATCCATGTGCGTATACCAGGCCACACATGACGGATCCCGGGGTCTTACCTTCGTGATAAATCACGGCATTCGAGTTTCGTTGCGATAACGCAACTCGAGAATCTTATGTCGCAGCCAAGTTTTGACTGATAAAATCAAAGAATTTCGAACTTAAATTAACTTCTTCCAATTCCCTCCCGATGGGAGTAGTCTCTCTATATTTGGTCGACTATGTAGTCGAAGTTCGCATGATAATCTTTCTTCATCTTCATCATTGATTATCTTATCCTCCATCGGGTGCGCGCTCAGCGCTCCCGATGGGAGTAGCCCCCGAGGCTATGTTTGAATACTTGTAGTCAAGCATAGGCTCAAAATTCAATTCATCTTCTTTCTTGTAATACCTCCTGTTTACAAGCCCCTGAGCGCAAGGCGAGGTCTTGTATATTGTTTAACCACACTCTCCCCTTCTTATTTTGCTTCTTTGGTACTTATCATCTGCTACGTGCAGATTTTAACTCTTTTGTAGAATACGCTTTATGGGCTTTACGAAGGCCAAGTAATACGTACTTATAAATTAAGCACCTTCTGGCAAGGGTAAAAAACCCTAATCAGATTCCTCCTCCGCCGCATCGTCTTCTCTCGTCATCTAGGGTTTCTAGCCTTCTTCCTCGTCCACATGGCTGACGCAGATGGTTCTCGTTTGAACCTTGGATCTCCGGTGGCACCGCGAGGTCGGGGCCGCCCTCGTGGAAGCAAAAACAAAACAACCCTGGCCGTAGCAGGATCATCATCGGCCGCTCCGGTGAAACGCCGCCCCGGCTGTCAACCTGGTAGCAAGAACAAGCCCAAGGTGGCTAGCGCTGCCCCAGGTTCAAGCGCTCCTCCTCCTGCTGCTCTCATTGCACCTACCGCTCCTCCCAGAATCTTTTCCTTTTTCTGCATTGCCATGGCGCAGTGCCGTGAAATTCAGCGCCTGCCGCTGAATTTCACCAAGTTCATGGATGGGCGAGAACTGCGAGAAGCGGTTCTCCGCGAACAATCTAGCAGTGGGACTCCATACGAGGTGGAGGTTTGGTATGATGGCGATGGCGAGCAGTACTTGAAGGGTGGCTGGTCGCAGTTTGCAGAAGACCACGACATCCACCAAGGCTTCTTCATGGCCTTCGACTTCCACATCGGCACGTCAAAGTTTGACGTGAAGATCTATGACGGCACCCAGTGCCAGAAGAAGTATGAAGCCCACTTCCACTAGGATCTGTTTTTTATGTAATTTCGTTTGATAATGTCTTTGCTGCCATTCTATCTGTAATGAATATTCGTACTCTGCTTTGATGTTTTTACTAGTACCATGAAAACAAGTCATTGTTCTGAGGTATGCTTTCCATATATCGGGTTCTTTACGAACCAATTGATATGAAGAATATCGGGTTCTTTTGTGAACCAAGTTGTTTAAATACTTATCGGGTTGTCTGCACAACCGTATAGTGAAAAAAGATCTCCAAGTCGCGATAAAAATTCCTTTCGTACGACCCGAGGGTTGAAGCCCCCGAGCGGAGAAAAAATATTTGTACAATTTTGTCGAGTTCAACCCAAAGAGCCCGACCTGTGGCCTCATGTTCTGGGTTCAGAAGGTTAACTTGAGTTCACTGATACCACTAGATTTACTCTACACGTAAAAACGTCGTAGCTGCTCTGCATTCCATGGGTTGCTCTCGTCTTTCCCTGTCTTCTTGTCTTGTAGTCGATATGCTCCTCCTGGTATTACTTCTGTGACGATGTAAGGTCCTACCCAAGGGGACTCCAATTTGCCGTGGCTGTCTTGCCTGAGTCGCAAAACTAGGTCTCCCACCACAAAGGATCGTGGACGAACTCGACTGCTGTGGTAGTTTCGTAGACTCTGTTGATACTGCGTCGCTCTTTCTAAGGCCTTATCTCTTGCTTCATCTAGTGCATCGACATCATTTTGCAATGCTTCTGCTGATGTTGTCTCGTCGTATGCCGTCACTCTTGGGGCCTCGTGTGTAACTTCGACTGGAAGCACGGCTTCTGCGCCATGGACCAGGAAGAAAGGAGTTTCTTGAGTTGCTGCGTTAGGCGTAGTTCTTAGGCTCCAAAGAATGGAGGGCAATTCTTCTACCCAAGCGCTCTTGGCTTTCTCGAGAGGTGCTAAGAGCCTCTTTTTTATCCCACTACATATTAGGCCATTGGCTTTTTCGACTTGCCCATTTGTCTTCGGGTGTGCCACAGATGCGAATTTGAGCTTGATCCCTAGTCCTTCGCAATAATTCTTGAATTCCTTTGAAGTGAAGTTTGTCCCGTTGTCTGTGATGATGCTATATGGTACCCCAAAACGGAATACTATCGACTTGATGAAGCTGATTGCTGCTGTCGAATCTTGAGTTGTTACCGGGGCTGCTTCCACCCACTTGGTAAATTTATCGACTGCCACTAGCATGTAAACATGCCCTCCTGGCCAGGATTTGTGTAATTTTCCCACCATATCGAGGCCCCATTGCGCAAAGGGCCAGGACAATGGTATTGTTTGTAGCTCAGCTGCTGATGCATGCGGTCTAGATGCAAATCTTTGACATGCTTCACACTTTCGAACTATATCTTTCGCGTCTTCGATGGCTGTTAGCCAATAAAATCCTGCTCGGAAAGCCTTTGCCGCTATTGCTCTGCTGCTAGCATGATGGCCGCACACTCCGCCCTGTATGTCTTTTAGTATTGTTTGTCCTTCCTGGGGCGTTACACAACGCTGCAAAACACCGGTAATACTCTTCTTGTATAATTTCCCCTGCAACACGACAAACGCTTTCGATCGTCGAGTTATCCTCTTGGCTTCCACTGCATCTTCTGGTAATTGTTTATTTATCATGTATGCAAGATATGGCTGCATCCAGGTTTCTTCTATCATCATGACCTCCTTTGGCTTTGACGTAGCCCCCGAGTCTGCTGCAGTAGTCGAGCTTTTTCCACTTTTTATTGATCTTTCTACTATTTCTTCCCAAAATACTCCGGACGGCACGGGTAAGCATTGTGACCCGATATTTGCTAAATTGTCGGCTTCTTCATTACTATTCCTGCTTATGTGCGAGACTTCGCATCCATCGAATGTTCCTTCGAGATAATGATATAAATTCTTGTAGGCCATCATGTTGTTATTGATTGTGTCACATCTGTTCATAACTTGCTGGACAACGAGGTTAGAATCTCCAAATATTTTTAGGCGAGTTGCTCCACATGCTTTAGCCATCTTCATTCCGTGCAACAAAGCCTCGTATTCTGCTTCGTTATTAGAAGCATGTGGAAAGCTCATCCTTAAGACATACTTCAATTTGTCGCCGTGGGGCGATATCAAGACCACTCCTGCGCCTGCGCCTTGGAGTCTTTTAGAACCGTCGAAGTACATTGTCCAAACACTGGATAAGTCTGGTGGTCCCGTGCTTTGCAGCTCCAGCCACTCTGTCGTAAAATCTGGCAAGACTTGCGACTTAATCGCCTTCCTTTTTTCGTACGTGATGTCCATGGGAGATAGCTCAATTCCCCACAAAGAGACACATCCTGTTGCTGAAGGATTGTTCAATATATTCGACAGTGGCGCTTCATTGACCACTATAATTGGGTGCACCGCAAAGTACTGTCGCAGTTTTCGTGCAGTTGTGAAAACACTATGCGCGAGTTTCTGATAATGCGGGTACCTCTGTTTTGTCGAAGATAATACTTCACTGATGAAATATACCGGCCTCTGGATGCCGTGGGCTTTTCCTTCTTCACTTCTTTTGACTACTAATACTGTGCTTACCACCTGGTGGGTTGCGGCGATGTAGAGTAGTAGTGGTTCTTTTTCTTTTGGTGCGACCAGCACTGGCGGCGTGGAAAGCACTTTTTTTAATTGTGCAAAAGCTGCATCTGCTTCTTCTGTCCATTCAAATTTATCATCTGACTTCTTCATAAGTGCATAGAAAGGAAGCGCCTTTTCTCCCAATCGAGCAACGAAGCGACTTAATGCCGCAACGCGTCCTGCGAGTTTCTGTACGTCATGTAGCTTCGTGGGTTTCCCCATTGTTAAAATTGCTTGAATCTTCTCTGGGTTCGCCTCTATTCCCCGTGCCGATACCAGAAACCCCAAAAGTTGCCCTGCTGATACGCCGAAGGAACATTTTGTCGGGATAAGCTTAAGTTTGTACCTGCTCAGGTTGTCAAAGGTTTCTGCCAAGTCGCTGATTAAAGATTTCTCCTCTCTTGTGGTGATGACTACATCATCGATGTAGACTTGGATGTTGCATCCTATTTGGGCTCCGAGGCAATTTTGCATCATCCGTTGATAAGTTGCTCCTGCATTTTTTAGGCTGAACGGCATAACTTGGTAGCAAAACACTCCGTACGGTGTGATGAAGGCCGTTTTTTCTTCGTCTTCTTTCTTCAATTTGATCTGATTATAACCAGAATATGCGTCCAAAAAGGAAAGCCTCGCGCATCCCGCTGTTGAATCGATTATCTGATCGATGCGGGGTAGAGGGAAGGGATCCTTTGGACAATGCTTATTGAGAGATGTGTAGTCGACACATACTATTTGTATGTCTGTCTTCTTCTTGGGTACGATGACTGGGTTCGACACCCAACTCGAAGTTTTTATTTCTCTGATAAACCCGACATTTTCTAGCCTGTGCAATTCCGATGCTATCGCCTTCCTTTTAGGTTCATCAAATCGTCGCAACGGTTGCTTGACTGGCTTTGCCTTCGGATCGACATTTAATGCGTGCTCGACGAGTTCCCTGGGAACCCCTGGCATGTCTGATGGACACCAGGCGAAGATTTCCCAGCGCTCACGGAGGAACTCAACGAGCGCGCTTTCCTATGCGGGATCCAAGTTCACCGCAATTGATGTCGTCTTGTTTGGATCTGTAGGGTGGACCTGGATCTTCTTCGAGTCCTGAGCTGTATCGAAAGCCTGATCTGGCAGGGATCGTCCAACGTCGGGTAGAACATTATGATCCGTTTCCCTTTTAGCCTCTCATATTCCGCTGTCATGCCGAAGGTTTGCGCCATCCTATTGAATTCTCTGTCACATGTGTTGGCTACTTCAAAGCTCCCCTGCACCGTAATTGTTCCTTTGGGTCCTGGGATTTTTAACGTAAGATACGCGTAATGAGGTACTGCCATGAATTTTGCAAATGCTGGGCGCCCCAGGATTGCGTGGTATTGTGACAGCCAGTCCATAACTTCGAATTCCAGCTTCTCTCTGCGGTAGTTGCTGCTACTGCCAAAGCAGACATCGAGTTCTATTCTTCCCAAAGGGTAGTTTGCGGCTCCTGGTACTATTCCATGGAAGGAGCAATCTGTTGGCTTCAGAGTCGTCAGCGAGATGCACATTGCCTTTAGGGTTCTAGCATATATTAAGTTTATGCCACTCCCTGCAACCATGAACACTCTTCCGATGTCGTACCCTCCTATTTGCGCCTTTAAAACCATAGGCGAGTGGCCTAGCCTGGGAACTTTCCTCGGGTGGTGTGCTCTACTGAACTTAACTGGTTGATCTGACCACCGTAGGTACTCTGTGGTAGCTGGTGCTGACGATATTGCTAGGTTTACTTGCCTGGATATGCTCTTTTGCTCTTTCTTTGACTTGGGCACCGGTTGAATCATAGCTGATATGTAAACTTTTGACTCTAGGTGCCTTACTAGCCTTTGCATTTGATATCCTTGACTTCTGTGTTTTTCTCCTTGCCACCCTCCTTGGCTTGAGCCCATGGCGCTTTGCAGCCTTAGAAATGTTCTACAATCCTTCATCTGGTGATTTGAGACTCTTTTCCCGTCAAGATATGCGTAGTGGATTCGACAAGGTCCATATAGCATATCCTCGGCTGAAGGACCGGAGTATCTCGATTTTTCTACTCCTTTTGCCTGAAACCTCCTATTTTCATATCCTTCCTCTTCTTCTGCTACGTAGCCCGCGGCTACCTGATTTCGCCTTCCTTGGTTATCCCGGCTGCGGTGTCGTCTCCTCTGTCTACTTACTCTGTCGACTTCTGGTGAACGTCCTCTTTTGTTATTATATGCGTCCTCTCCATCAGCGAATTTGTTGGCTTGTTCCATTAGCTCAGCTACTGTCGTAGGTCTTGCTCTTCCGATTTCTTCTACGAGATCTGAGCGACGAAGTCCGGCCGTGAAGGCGTCTATTGCTCGCTCGTCGGAGACGTCCTCTGCTGAGTTTTTAATTACACTCCAACGTTGTATGTAAGAACGTAGAGTTTCGCCTTTCCTTTGCACACACGCCTTGACTTCCTCTAGTGATGCTGGGCGCTTGTATGTTGAGCGAAAATTTCTTGCGAATTGACTTTCGAGTTCTCCCCAACTTCCAATGGATTCGTTGGGTAGGGTATTCAACCAGGACCGTGCTGCGCCGGTGAGGTGTAGCTGCAAACTTTGCATTGCAGTCGCTTTTGTTCCCCCTAATATCTGTACTGCCTGCAAATAGTCCGATAACCATAGGGTAGGTTCTTGCGACCCGTCATACTTATGCTGGTCATGTGGCAATTTGAATCCTTTGGGTACCCGCGTTTTGCGAACCCTGCGGGTAAAGCATAACGCGCCCATCTCTTTATCGTCATCTTCATAATTCTCTTCCCTCCAGGCGTGGCGTGATTTATTTACTCAAGCTTGCGCTATTATATTTCCTGTGTCCTCCTTCCTCTTATGTCGCCTTTCCTCTTCTGATGACTCGCTATACTCGTTATCTGTGAAGTTGTATCTGAACTTCGCCTTTTGATTTTTCTTGTAGCTTGTCGACTTCGTCTCTGGGCCTTTTTTCCTGATCTTGCTTTCCACTATTCTGAGGCTTCGTATCGCGGCTTGGTGCATATCTTCTCGCGGATCCCCGGGTTCTGGCCTTGTAGTTAGTAAATACGCCTGCGCTGCTACTAACGCTGCTTCTGGCGTTTCTTGTACAAAGTCATCTTCCTCCTCTTCTAGCTGTGGGGTAGGGCTCCTTGGGTACCTTTCTTCTCTGCTGTGTGCTGTCGCCCCCTGTTGTGTTTTCGGTCTCCGCGCCTTTCTCTGCTGTACTCTGAATCTTCACTATAGTCTTCCCAGTATTCCTCCCTTGATATACTGTTATTGTTTTGAAAAACCATGTCTCTTTCCTCCCTTAGTTTCTTCCTGTGTTGGTATAATGCATACTGATATCCCATTAGAACTTCTCTTCTCGATCCTTCGGGTACTTCTGTACCATGATTGATAGCTGATTTGATCATTCTCCATTCGCCAGCCGAGACATGTACTTTCTCCTTTTCCTTTTTGTTGTGTTCTTTTATTTTGTCGACCTTTTTACTTCCTTCGCTGTTGTTTTCTTCTTCTGCTTCAGTGATAATGACGCATAACTGATGTACTTTGGAGACGCTGCTGCTTCCCGCGGCGAAGTCCTTTGCGTTGTTGTGCGTTTGACACGCTCTTTCTTCTGAGTCAAAATTTTCCTGAATTTTGTCGCCTTCTGCGATTGGTGCTTTTTCTAAACTGACTGGCGAGTTTACCTCGCTAGAAGAGCCTTCTGATGATTCCAATGTTTCCTCTGTTTCGGGTTTGCTCGCCGATGGACCTGGTTTCGTCGAATCCGAGAGGCGAGATGAACCCGATGGCCCGATGAGGATGCTCAAACTTCCAATTGTTAACTCCATCTCTTGACTTCCGTTGAGTTCTGAACTGCTGTTGGCTAAAAGCGAAAAAGCCGTCGAATTCATGACTCCAACGCCCAAGATCCCCACAGTCGGCGCCAATTGACGAGGGGTTAACTCGACAAATGTCCTAGATGAAGGACTTAGGATCGGGGAGATAGGGCGTCGGATGAACTCGAAGGTAAAGTTAGTCGAAATAGGTGCGTGTCGAAAGTAAACTTGGGTGTTCAACCTGGCTTGCTTTCAATCTGCCCTACACCGTCCCCTCCTGGCCCCTATATATAGGTGGCCAGGTCTCGAGGATCGGGTAGGGTCCGATACAGATTACAATATCGACATACGGTAAGAACTCGTATTCGACTGTCATTACAATTGGGCCTAGCTATACGGGCCTTAGGGGTACTCAACTAACGGGCTCTATTAACTATACCCTTGTCACATGCTCTCCGTTGTTAGTAGCTATCTTGGCCGAGTAGTTGCTAGTGACTCCAAGAGGGAGTATTTATGCTCGATAGTTGGGTTCATGCCTCTATTTAATCTGGGGGAGTGACAGAAACCTCTAAGGTTGTAGATGTGCTGTTGCCACTAGGGAGAAAACGGCATTCATATGCTCGAGGGCATATGCTTTGTTTACATTACACACTTTGCTTAATGCAATTATCTGTTGTTCGCAACTTAATACTTGTGGAGTTCTCGGATTGATTCGCCACAAGTGGATTATTAGTCATAGATGCAGTTGGATGGCGGTCTATGTATTTTGTTGTAATGCCTAGAGTAAATCGCATAGTGATCTTCTTGACATATCACGTTATCTTTATTCTATCAATTGCCCAACTGTAATTTGTTTACCCAGCATGTGTTATTTATCTTATGGAGAGACACCACTAGTGAACTGTGGACCCCGGTCCTATTTCCATCATATTGCTATAACCTGTTTACTTTACTCGCACTATTTACTTTACTTGCATACTACTACTGTTTTCCACTCGATACGCTCATACCCTTTGTTTCAAGCAAACTGGTGATACGTCTCCAACGTATCTATAATTTTTGATGCTCCATGCTTGTTTTTACACCATTTGCCTTGTGTTTCGTTACACTTCGTGGCGTTTTTATGCATTTTCCGGAACTAACCTATTAACAAGTGCCACAGTGCCAGTTTCCTGTTTTCTGCTATTTTTGTGTTTCAGAAGTGATACACAGGAAATATTCTCGGAATTGGACGAAACAAGTTCCTGAAGTCTTATTTTTCCCGGGAGCATCCAGACATCCGAAAGAGAGCCGGAGAAGGGTCAGGGCCTGCCCTCACACTAGGGTGGCGCGGCCCAGGCCCTGGCCGCGCCACCCATGTGTGAGGAGCCCCTGGCTGCCCTCTCGCGACGCCCCTTCGCCTATATAAAGCCTCGGGACAGAAAACCCTAAGGGATTCGGCAATTTTCCAGAAAGAGTTCCACAGCTCCGCCGCCATCGCCGACGAATTTCGGGGGACAGAAGTCTCTGTTCCGACACTCTGCCGGGACGGGGAAGTGCCCCCGGAGCCATCTCCATCGGTCTCCATCGCCGTCTCCGCCGTCTCCATCGACCTCACCGCCATCTCCATCAACCTTGCTATCTCCTATGATGAGGAGGGAGTAGTTCATCCCTGGGGCTGAGGGCTCTACCGGTAGCTATGTGGTTCACCTCTCTCTCCCATGATGTGATCTTTATGTGATCGTGAGCTTTGTATCATGTTGAACAAGTACATGTTATTATTCAGATATTTTGTGTACTCTAGTGATGTTATTAAAGTAATCTATTCCTCCTGCTATGGTGTAACGGTGACAGTGCGTGCATCATGGTGGTACTTGGTTTAGGCTATGATTGTGATCTCTTGTGGATTATGAGAATAATTATTGCTATGATAGTTTGAGTGATCTATTCCTCCTTTCATGGTGTAATGTTGACAGTGTGTGCACCGTGTTAGTACTTGGTTTAAGTTGCAATGATTTCTATCTTGAATTGTGATCTGATTTGGGTATCTCTATGAGTGGTGTTTGTCAAGTACTTGATGAACTTTAAGGGGTGCTTCTGTAGCCACTACATGATGATTAGAGTTATTCAATAGGAGAGTAATTTAGAGTACCTTAGCAAAGATAAGTTACTTGTTCATTCATGTTATATTGTTGGGAGTGTGTCCACTAGTGAAAGTATGATCCCTAGGCCTTGTTTCCAAGCTTTGCATACCGTTTACTTGCTGTTTTGTTACTTGTTTGCTCGCAGCGATATTTATTTCACACCACGTTTGCTACTTATAATCATCTATACCACTTGTATTTCACTATCTCTTCGCCGAACTAGTGCACCTATACATCTGACAAGTGTATTGGGTGTGTTGGGGACACAAGAGACTTTCTGTATCGTAATTGCAGGGTTGCTTGAGAGGGATAGCTTTGACCTCTAACCTCCCTGAGTTCGATAAACCTTGGGTGATCCACTTAAGGGAAACTTGCTGCTGTTCTACAAACCTCTGCACTTGGAGGCCCAACAAGTGTCTACAAGAATAGAAGTGCGTAGACATCAAGCTCTTTTCTGGCGCCGTTGCCGGGGAGGTAAGGTAAAAGGTACTCGCATCCTCCTGTGTGAGTGCTCGGAGTTATTTCCTTTAGATTCTGCAATTACATCTTTTTGTTTCTTGTTTTTATTTTCACTAGTTAGGCTTAATGGAAAACAATGAGTTTGTTAGTCTTTTTCCTGAGTTTAGATATGAAGTGTTTGAAGAGAAAATTGAAAAACCTTTGGAGCTTAATTTGCATGCTAATAGTGTTGTTAGTATGAATGCTTTGAACACCGTTGTTGATAATGCTATAGAAAAGTCTAATATTTTATCTCAGCTTTAGTGGAGAAAGTTTGCTCTGATGATATTTTATCTCCCCTATGTGATGTTCCTTCTGATGATGATATGTTTGAAGAATATGCTTTGCGACATAGTAGTTCTCTAGCTTGTGATGATGAGTATAATATTTTCAGTTCACCTACTATTGAGGATAAAATTAGTTATGATTACAATATGCCTCCTATTTATGATGATTATGGTGATGAGAATAATTATTCTGTTGAATCTGCTCCTACTACTATTGTTCCTGTGGTGAGTATTAATTCTTTTATGCATGTGGCTCATGATAGAGATGTTTTATGTGATAGTTATGTTGTTAGTTCTATGCATGATGCTACTGAAAGTTATTATGAGAGAGGGAAACATGGTTTGATGAATCTCAACAATATTAAGTTTCCCCTCTTTATGTTGCAAATCTTGAAGTGGCACTTGTTTTATCTATCCATGCTTGCTACTATGTGCCTCGTTGATTTATTTTCTTACAAGATTCCTATGCATAGGAAGTGGTTCAGATATAAATGTCTTTCATACTTGCTTTTTGATGCTCTCTATTGCTTTAAATTCCTATATGGCGCCTTTGCCTCAAGCTCTTATATGGCGCCCACATGAGCATCTTTGCAAATTACTGCGCCTAGCTCAAAGGCGTTAAAGAAAAGCACTCTTGGGAGATAACCCATTGTTTATTTTCAGTACCTTTTCTTTTACTTGAGTCTTGGAAGTTATTACTACTGTAATAACCGCTCCTTATCCTTTTTATTTCGTTGTTGTGCCAAGGAAAGCCTCTAATTTGAGTGAGGTAAGATTTGGGGATGTTGCTGTCCTGAAACAGTTTTCGGTGCTGCACCGTAAAAATTCGTATAAATTCTCTGTATATCTTTTGGACCTGCGATTTCTTGTGCATATGCCCCAGGTTATATCCAAACTTTTCTTAGTTGAACACTTTTTGATTTGAGCAACAGAAAATCTCTCAAAAATTCGACCTTTGTCAGCTGTTCAGTTTTGACAGATTTCTGCCAATATTTGTGTTTGCCGCTTTATCGCTTTCTTTTGAGTTCTTTTTATCATAGAACTTTTGGGGAAGTTGCTACAGTAGTATATGCTATATATGTGGTGGTTTTGTGTTGAAATCTGAACTGAAAAGAGGTTGATTATATTTTATGCTTACACTAATGTTGCTAATAGAATTGTGTTTAGTTTTGTATGAAGGAAGTTTTCAAGTGTAGGGATTGGAGAATGATGAGATGAGTTGAAGAATGGACATAAGCTCAAGCTTGGGGATGCCCATGCATCACCCCAAGAAATATCCAAGAAGTACAAGCGTCAAAGCTTGGGGATGCCCCCGAGGCACCCCTTCTTCATCGGCAAAAATCAGGTCACCTTTCAAAGCACTATATTTTTATTGCTTCATGCACTATGTGTTTTTCTTGGAGCGTCAGTTGTTTTAGTTTTCTTAGTTAGTTTAGTTTTGTTTGCTGTAATAAATGGTTTGATCACATCATGTTGTTTTGGAGGGAGATGAACCCGTTTTTCATTTGCCAAGAACACTCTGTTTTTCACTCTTATCGTTTCAATGAGTGTTCTCTTTTTCTGCTACTGCTTTGGTTTTCGTTTTCGCCTTGATTTGCGTTCAGATATTTTCATATCTTTTCTTCAAGGTGTATTTTGCCTCTGATCTTTATTGGTTTTCATCAAAATAGGTGTTTATAAAAATTTCAAATGGTGTTGGAAAAGAGAAAAAGCTTTGTGCAAAATAGTGGTACAAGAAGGAGCTTGTGTAGACTGCGGCTTATGCTTTTTCATGTCATGCTTGATGTCTTTTTGATAGTATGCTTAGTGGTTTTGCTGTAGCATGACTTGTCTCAAATAACTGAGATTGCTTAATGAGCCTTTGAAAAAATCATGCGTTGTTTTTATTGTATGGAAGCATTATTTTGGTTTTCTCCTTGATGCTTTATTTGGGTTGACTTGGCGCATGCTCACACATGTTAGACTCTTCCAAAGTCGCCATTAGCCTTCATGATCATTTAGTTTTTGACTTTTGATGCCATCGTATGCTTCTTTTAATGTCGCTTTGTCGCTTTGCATGATTATGGCCATTATTGCTCTCTTAGTTGGTCGCTCCCAGTCTTTTGCTAGCCCTCGCCTTGTACTGAGTATGAGCTCTACTCGTGCATCCAACTCCTAAAAGCCAAGTTTGCCATTGTGTCCACTATAAATTCCTATGCATGGTATTTGTAAGCCATTCCAAAGTAAAATTTTCGTGTGCTACCTTTCAAAAACCTTCAAAATACTTCTCGTTTTGTGACACTGTTTTCAGCTCATGGGGACGTAGTGGTCGGATTTGCTATCTTCCATATTGCTTATTCCAAAAAGAAAAAAAAGGAAAAAGAAAGAAAAAAGGCACTCCTCCAATGAATGTGAATGTTGGTGGGCACCCGATGGAATCGGTTAGCCATGGTATGTGAAAGGAAAAGGTGGGGAGGAGTGCCAAGTTTTATAAAAAGAGCACAAAGTGCCAATCTCTCTCTCAAAAACTTGCTTCATTTTTGTATGGAAGATAGTAAGAACCCCATTGCCAGTCGTTGACAAAGACAACCACCTCTCAAAATCAAGTTTTATCTCTGTTTTACAAATGAAAAGCTCTAGCACATGTTTAAATCACTGCTTCCCTCTGCGAAGGGCCTTTCTTTTACTTTTATGTTGAGTCACCACCTTCTTTCTTTATGCACCATTAAGAGAGCATAGTTGTCATTCTTAGTGTGATATGCATTGTCCCAAGGTTCATTGATTGACTCATATTGTTGGTTTCACTTGTTCTAAAATTACTTGTATCTAGTCGCCCTCTTAAACTTTGAGGTGTGCTATGCATTTATGTTTTGCTCTCTTTGAAGGACAAGCTGAAAACCATTTGTATGTTTTTCCTTATGATTTGAACACACGTTTGACTTTCATTGTTTCATTTTCATGATCTTTTGTTTGTGTTCATTTACATGTTTACAACATGGTTGCTAAGTTCTTATTGTCATGATTATATCTTTCATGCCCATGTTTTAAGTTCTATGATCCCAGCTCACAATGCTTACATTTATGATCAAGATTGTGTAGGTGCATGTCACCTCAAAAATTATTTCTTTTGTTATCACTTACCTACTTGAGGACGAGCAGGACTTAAGCTTGGGGATGCTGATACGTCTCCAACGTATCTATAATTTTTGATGCTCCATGCTTGTTTTTACACCATTTGCCTTGTGTTTCATTACACTTCGTGGCATTTTTATGCATTTTCCGGAACTAACCTATTAACAAGTGCCACAGTGCCAGTTTCCTGTTTTCTGCTGTTTTTGTGTTTCAGAAGTGATACACAGGAAATATTCTCGGAATTGGACGAAACAAGTTCCTGAAGTCTTATTTTTCCCGGGAGCATCCAGACATCCGAAAGAGAGCCGGAGAAGGGCCAGGGCCTGCCCTCACACTAGGGTGGCGCGGCCCAGGACCTGGCCGCGCCACCCATGTGTGAGGAGCCCCTGGCTGCCCTCTCGCGACGCCCCTTCGCCTATATAAAGCCTCGGGACGGAAAACCCTAAGGGATTCGGCAATTTTCCAGAAAGAGTTCCGCAGCTCCGCCGCCATCGCCGACGAATTTCGGGGGACAGAAGTCTCTGTTCCGGCACTCTGCCGGGACGGGGAAGTGCCCCCGGAGCCATCTCCATCGGTCTCCATCGCCGTCTCCGCCGTCTCCATCGACCTCACCGCCATCTCCATCAACCTTGCTATCTCCTATGATGAGGAGGGAGTAGTTCATCCCTAGGGCTGAGGGCTCTACCGGTAGCTATGTGGTTCACCTCTCTCTCCCATGATGTGATCTTTATGTGATCATGAGCTTTGTATCATGTTGAACAAGTACATGTTATTATTCAGATATTTTGTGTACTCTAGTGATGTTATTAAAGTAATCTATTCCTCCTGCTATGGTGTAACGGTGACAGTGCGTGCATCATGGTGGTACTTGGTTTAGGCTATGATTGTGATCTCTTGTGGATTATGAGAATAATTATTGCTATGATAGTTTGAGTGATCTATTCCTCCTTTCATGGTGTAATGTTGACAGTGTGTGCACCGTGTTAGTACTTGGTTTAAGTTGCAATGATTTCTATCTTGAATTGTGATCTGATTTGGGTATCTCTATGAGTGGTGTTTGTCAAGTACTTGATGAACTTTAAGGGGTGCTTCTGTAGCCACTACATGATGATTAGAGTTATTCAATAGGAGAGTAATTTAGAGTACCTTAGCAAAGATAAGTTACTTGTTCATTCATGTTATATTGTTGGGAGTGTGTCCACTAGTGAAAGTATGATCCCTAGGCCTTGTTTCCAAGCTTTGCATACCGTTTACTTGCTGTTTTGTTACTTGTTTGCTCGCAGCGATATTTATTTCACACCACGTTTGCTACTTATAATCATCTATACCACTTGTATTTCACTATCTCTTCGCCGAACTAGTGCACCTATACATCTGACAAGTGTATTGGGTGTGTTGGGGACACAAGAGACTTTCTGTATCGTAATTGCAGGGTTGCTTGAGAGGGATAGCTTTGACCTCTAACCTCCCTGAGTTCGATAAACCTTGGGTGATCCACTTAAGGGAAACTTGCTGCTGTTCTACAAACCTCTGCACTTGGAGGCCCAACAAGTGTCTACAAGAATAGAAGTGCGTAGACATCAAGCTCTTTTCTGGCGCCGTTGCCGGGGAGGTAAGGTAAAAGGTACTCGCATCCTCCTGTGTGAGTGCTCGGAGTTATTTCCTTTAGATTCTGCAATTACATCTTTTTGTTTCTTGTTTTTATTTTCACTAGTTAGGCTTAATGGAAAACAATGAGTTTGTTAGTCTTTTTCCTGAGTTTAGATATGAAGTGTTTGAAGAGAAAATTGAAAAACCTTTGGAGCTTAATTTGCATGCTAATAGTGTTGTTAGTATGAATGCTTTGAACACCGTTGTTGATAATGCTATAGAAAAGTCTAAGCTTGGGGAAGCTGGTTTTGTTAAGCATGATATTTTTAGTTTCCCAGCTTTAGTGGAGAAAGTTTGCTCTGATGATATTTTATCTCCCCTATGTGATGTTCCTTCTGATGATGATATGTTTGAAGAATATGCTTTGCGACATAGTAGTTCTCTAGCTTGTGATGATGAGTATAATATTTTCACTTCACCTACTATTGAGGATAAAATTAGTTATGATTACAATATGCCTCCTATTTATGATGATTATGGTGATGGAGAAAGTATCAAAAGGTGCGTCTTCTTTGTGGGCAGACCCGCATCACCGTAGTGCTATTGTTCTCCTGCAAGATCACACTCAGCACATTGGGGAGGCTGTTTATGGTTGCCAAAGAGCCTTGACGACCATGTACTCTGTTATGCTTCCCCACAATCCTTTGCCAGGAAGCTTTAAGTAGCTACTCGATGTTTTCAGATCAAGTCAGCGGATTCATCGGTTAATAGAGCTTAACTTAGTGGCTGGAGCCAATTTTGCTCTTGGATGGATACGCAAGTGGCATCCAAGGCTGAATTATAGTTCTATGTCGCTGAGTTATCCCCTGGGGGGTGTGAGGCTGCAAGTTCATATGGATGATATGCTTCAACCAGCGAGGAGGATCATAGCTAGATTGCTTCAAGAGGATGTCTGGTTTTTCCGCGAGCACCATTACTTCAATCCTCTTGGAGTAGATGATTCGGATCAGCCAATGCTGTAATGCTTTTATTGTATATATGCTTCTTGTGTAAAACGTGAGAGTTTTCACTTCTGGGTCTTTTGCCAGAAGTTTTTGTTCTCAGAACGTTTGTGTTTGGTGCGTTTGCCGCAACTTTGTTTAAGATATTAAAGACATGTAAACTCGAATAGGAGGAACTTTGTCTTTATTTATGCTTATAATGTAAAATACATGGGGTGTCCCAAGAGATCTGGCCAATGACCCGTGTTCTGGATCTAGAGGGCATTGCCCTAGGATAGCTTGTGGCTTTTACAGCCTTATTTTTCTACTCTACTTTTGCATACTTGCTGCCTATGTCGCCGATGTCCTTCCTTCTTCTCCTGTATCTTCCCCTAGGTCTGATGGCTGTACCCGTAGTTTCTTTACCTCTGGCTCTACTCGATGCCCTTCGAGTTGTTGTGCGACTCCTATAGTCGTGCTTTTTGCCTTGTCTTTGGGTTCTCCGTAGTTTGCCATCATGCCAAAATTTCTGGCCATCTTGTGAAATTCCTTGTCGCATAGATCCGAGAGTTCGAAGCTTCCCTTTACTGTGATAATTCTGTTTGGTCCTGGCATTTTGAGTACCAGGTAAGTATAGTGAGGCACTGCCATGAATCGTGAAAACATGGGTCGCCCAAGGATCGCGTGATATTATGATGGCCAGTCCATGACTTCTAAGTCGAGCTTCTCTCTTCTATAGTTTTGTCGATTCCCGAAGCAGACATTGAGTGCTATTCGACCTAGTCGATAGTTAGCACTCCCTGGGACGATTCCGTGGAAGGAACAGTCAGTTGGTTTCAGGAATTCTAATGAAATGTGCATTGCCCGTAGAGTCTTTGCGTATATAAGATTTATTCCGCTCCCTGCATCCATGAATACTCTATCGACGTCGTATGTCCCAATTTGGGCTTTGAGTACCAGAGGCGTGTTTCCTGGCCGAGGTACTGTTATGGGGTGATCATCCCTGCTGAATTCTATGGGTTGTTTCGACCAGTGTAGATATTCTGTTGTTGCTGGAGGCGAGGTTACTGCTAAGTTAACTTGGCGAGTTATGCTTTTTTCCTCTTTGTTCAACTTTGGCACTAGTTGTATCATTGCTGTGATGTGCCCTTTAGATGGGACATATCCTCCGTCATTGTCGTGTCCCTGGTTCGGCTGGTCTTGACCTTGAGGAGCTCCATTGTTTCCTTGTTGACTTGTAGGCGCATTGTTTGTGTTCCCTTTGTATCCTTGTCTCTTTGCTTCGGCTTGTTTACTTATTGCTGCCTCCTGGAGTTTCAAGAACGTCGTGCAATCTTTCATCGCGTGTCTAGACACTCGTTTTCCATCAACAAACCCGGAGTGCATGTGGCATGGTCCGTTTAGCATGTCCTCCGGTGATGGGTTATACTCTCTGGGTTCTTTTGTCTGAATTTTTTTGCTGCTCCCATAGTCTTCTTTTCCATAGCTGCGGTATCCCGAGCTTCTGCGGTCATTTCCTTGATAACTATTGTCTTTGTACCCCGCGGCTACTTGGCTGTGGGAGCCGTAGTTGTCGTAATTGCGGGACCTCCTCCTTTGTCCATCGTATCTGTTTCCTCTATCATCCTCTGGTGACCGTGTTCGTTTGTTGTTACACGCATCTTCATCATCTGCAAATCTGTTTGCTATATCCATTAAATCTGATACTGTCTTTGGCTTGATTATGCCCATCTCTTTGACTAGGTCTCCTCGTTGCCACTCGAGCGTGAAAGCGTATATTGCTCTTTCGTCTGAGACTTCGACTGCTGAATTTTTGATAATGCTCCACCTTTGAATATATGCCCTTAGTGTCTCATTGCATTGCTGCACGCAGACTTTGACTTCTTCTATCGATGCTGGCCCCTTGTATGTAAATTTGAAGTTACTTGTGAACTGCTTTGTGAGTTCCTCCCAACTTCCAATTGTTCCTTTTTCTAGTTTGCTCAACCATGACCTTGTTGCGCCGGTGAGGTGTAATTGCAAACTTTGCATTGCTGTTTCCTTTGTTCCTCCCAATATTTTTACTGCTTGTAGATAATCTGAGAGCCATGATTGTGGCTCCTAAGATCCATCATATTTTTGCTGATCATGGGGTAGTTTGAAACCCTTGGGTACTGGCGTGGTGCGAACCCTATGAGTAATGCACGATGCCCCCATCTCCTTTTCATCGTCTTCGTAGTCATATGCTTTGGTGGGAGTCCTGGATCTTTGGGTTCCTCCATGCTTTGGGCTTTTGTGTCACCTTGGTGATGGTGTTCTAGATCATCGGCTACCGCTTCTGTGCCGAGGACTATCGTGACGGCGTGGTGACCTTGGTTTATGTGTTCCTTTGTTGCGGTATGCCTCCTCTTCTTTTGCTGACAATTTGTTGCCTACCATCTTCAATACTTGTAATGCTGCCCGGTGCATATGTTCCCTTGGGTCTCCTGGATTTGGTCGTGTTGTGTGCAGGTATGCTTGAGCTGCCATAAGTGCTGCTTCTGGTGTCTTTGGTATAATGTTCCCTTGCTCGTCGACCGATAGGAAGGACGAGTCAAGGTTTTTGAAGAGGCTTTGTCTTTCTAAGTACTCAAGGTTTTCGAACCTTGATCCATGTCGATCATGCCTTTTGCTATTTGTGTATGATGCATCACTGCGTGCTTTGTGATAAGCTTTGCTTGCTGCAATGGCTGAGTCTCTTCTCTTCTGTATTTCGATCCTCTCTTTTGCTAGTTGCTTCTACTGCTGTCTTAAGGCGTAGTGATACCCTAACAACATATTCTTGCTTGCCTCTATTGGTATTAGCGTGCCGTGCTCCACGGCTGTTTTGATTATCCTCCATTTATTGACTGATAGTCAAACTTTCTCCCTGCTCGCAAGGGAATCTGCAGTTTCTCCTTCTGCTAGGAGATTTGCCCCTCTGTTTACGTTTGCTGGGTTGAGCACTGGATTGTTGTTTTTGTCGAGTTCTTCTGAGTTGTCTCCTATAATGGCGAGTACTTGGTACCGATTATCGAGCTTACTGTTGAAGCTTGAGAAGATTGAATTGTCATCTTCATGAAGCTCTAATCCCATCTTCCAGGTGTCTGCTAATTTGTCTAAAGTATCGTCATGGCAGATCATGAGGTCTTTGAGTTGAACTTCTAAGTCGAAATTCTCCATGGTTTCATTGCCTTCTGCAATTTTTCCTTCTGCTGTTTCTATGGCTGCGAAGCTGACCGGCGAGTTTACCTTGCTGGAGAAGCCCTCTGATGATTCCGACATTGCCACTGTCGTGGACTCGCTTGCCGACGGACCCGATTTCGCTGGATCTAAAAGGCAAATCGAACCTAATGATCCGACGTGAAAGTTCAGACTTCCGATCATCAGGTCCATATCTTGATCCATGCTCTCGAATATTGGCGTAAAATTTGACTGGTGAGGTTGAAAATCGATGGTTCCGAAGGGTATCCGGATTTCATTGACTTCTGAACTGCTATTGAAAAAAGGCGAAAAAGCCGTCGAATTCATGATTCCAACGCCCAGAGTCCCCACGGTCGGCGCCAATTGACGAGGGTTAACTCGACAAATGTCCTAGAAGAAGGACTTAGGATCGGGGAAGTAGGGCGTCGAATGAACTCGAAGGTCAATCAGTCAAACAAGGTGTGTATCGAAAGTAAACGCGGTGATGAACTTGGCTTGCTTTCAATCTGTCCCTCACCGTCCTCTCCTGGCCCCTATATATAGGTGGCCAGGTCTCAAGGATTGGGAGGGGTCCGATACAAATTACAACATCGGTATACGACATAAACTCGTATTTCGACTAGGATTACACTTGGGCCTAGCTTAACGGGACTCAGTGGTACTCAAGTAACGGGCTCTATTATCTATTCCCTTGTCAACTATTAAATAAGTGTGACAACAATTACTCAAAAATCGTATAAATTACACTTAGGCATTGGGTATGGATTTGTGAAACATTGAATTACTCATTTAACTCATTTGTAAATTGAATAGTTAAATACAGGTGAACAAGAATAAGTGGGCATGGGGTTGGATATGTATGAATGATATTTGGGAGATAGTTCAGAGGTTCTATTGGATAACATGGAGTATGAATATGTAGTATGGAGTGTGTCAACACCAGAAGATTCAGAGATAACATTATTTGGAACATACCACACTTTATTCAAATACACAATTTAAATATGAATAATGTGCACTAGGTCAACAATATTAAGGTAGGCATGATATTGGGTCAAGGTGGTGTCAAGATGATTTTGGTGGATAAAAGTGATCACAAGACTCACTTTTGTAGAAGCAACTAAGCTGAAAAGAAATATAGAATTAATCCTATAATGGAGCTACTCAAATTCCCATATTTGAATTTGAATATTTGCAAAGTGGTTCAAGTATTTTGGGAAGTGGTACTAATGGATAGTGTATAGCAATTGGATTCACTCCAAAAACATTTTTAGAAAACAAGTTATGATCAAAACAGTGATTTGGATGAATTTGAATGCTCAAAGTTTGTGCATGTATCAACTTTGATGTTTCCTGATTGTCATGGTATTTTGATGACAGTACCCATAGGGATGGCTTATCGGAGGGGCTCGTCGAAGAATAGCGACGGGTCCGGCTCGAGATTGGGAAGTGACGACACGACACTTACCCAGGTTCAGGGCCCTCCTCACCGGAGGTAAACCCCATACGTCCTTCCTTAGTCTTTATTATCAGCACATGGTGGCTTATAGTGCTCCTTGAGCTGTGTTGTCTAGAGGAAGAAGAAGAAGTGTTCCCTCCCCTATTCTAAGGGTCCAGGCCCCCTTATATAGGCAGGGGCTTGGTTAAAAAGTGTTGTCTAGCTGCCCGGCTGCCGGCTTCTCCGTGGCCACGGCTCTGGCGTGGGTTCCGCTTCCCTCTGCCTGGGTGCAGGCTACTTTATAAAGTGCCTCTGTCCCCTAGACCGGCATATCCGGGGTATATGCCCCTGGCTCGCCTCGGATCCTTTCGTGTAGAGGGGGTTTTCTTGGTGCGGTTGGTAAAGTCGTGCATGGCTCGCGTCACTCCGGTCTCCAGCCTCTGCCGCTCCTGTCAGGCCGAAAAAACTTTCCTGAGCACCCTCTCACCTACACCCTCTTACTGTTTGAGATTTGTCTTTTTTATATCCCCTAAACTATATAACACATGGACTTGAAACTTTGCAGGTCACTGTAATATTTCAACTAGAATGTGGGAAAATAGTTCAGAATTTTTTGTGAAATTTAAAATTTTCAAATATTTAAATTTCAACAAAAATTGTTTTAAAAAGTATATATATACTATCATAAAAATCCTGAACTATTTTTCCCAAAATCTATCTCAAATGTTTCAGTGAACTGCCAAGTTTCAGATTCAAAGGTTGTATAGAGTGAGAGATACAAAAAAGAGAATTTGTTAGAGAGGGCAAAAAATAGACCAGCACGAATGTTGATGCACGAATTAACATACTAGATATGGGGGTGTAGGTGCGATGGTGCTCAGAAAATGCACTCTCGCCCTGCAAGCTTTAGTAAAGAGACGGTTAGAGGCTTTGTCGTATTAGCCAGCTTGGGCCTTTAGTGGAGAAGATCTTGGTCAGCTGTTGGCGCAGCCGGTTCTTCGGTCGAAGCCAACCTCCTCGACCGGTTGTCGCGGCGATCCTTGGGATGTCAGCCGACAGGTTGCTCCGCACTTGGCATTCCCAGATAGTCGTCCCCACAACACTAGCTCCCAAAACTGGCGAAGTCTCATGGGACAGCATGGGGCTTCGACGGGTTCTTTTCCTCGCCGAAGTTTATTCGCGTCCATCGAAGTCCCAGGGATTCTCATCCGGCTGGAAAGTCGTTTGAGTTCAAGATCCTCCGGATATCGCCAGCCATCTCGGGACAGGCCGGCTCCCGGACCGAACCGGATGAGGGCTGCCTCACGGCCACCAGCCGGCGTCCGGTTCTTCAGGAATTGAACCCTCGGGGCTTGGACCCAGGCGCCACTTGTCCGTGCGCCGCAACGTCAAGTCCCGTCAGCTCTGGTCCCCGATCTTTTGCGGCAACCGCAGTGGTTGCAAACTTGAGCATCTATGTGGCGCGCGATAAAGGGTGCGGTTGCCAACACATCGTGGGTGAGGTGCGCAACCGATCCGCTGGCGCCCACTCTCCCCCTTTTAAACAGGGGGGCCGTCCGTGGGCGTGGGTCACCAGTTGTTTGCTTCTTCTCTTCCTCTTTGCCGCTTGCTTGCCCCAAATCCCCTTGGCTCGAAAACTTCGCCATACCGGATTCGGGTTCCAAACTTCCTCCGTTGCCATTCCACTCATGGCTCCGAAGGTGCCACAGCAAAAGGGCAAGGGCGCCGCATCGGGTGGAGGCGCTGCCTCGGCCCCTTTGCGCAAGGGATCATGGGAAGGATCCTAGGTGAAGGAGAGGAGGATTAAGCTGCTGCACCAAGGGCGAGTAATCCCGTTAGAAGATCTTGTGAGCTGTCGCCCTTCCGGCGGTGAGAGGGTGCCCGTGTCCGACCCCGGAGAGGTGGCAGTCTTCTTCGAGCACTTCCGAAGGGGTTTCGTGCTACCCGCCAGCAGCTTCTTGCGGTAGTTCCTGGATCATTTCCATATGCAGCCGCATCACATTGGGGCGAATGCAATGATGACTCTATCCGCGTTCGCCACTCTCTGCGAGGCGTACGTGGGCATCTGGCCCAGCGTTGAGCTATTCCGGCGGCTCCATTACTTCAAGACCCAGACGACGGACTCGATTCCAGTGATGTGTGGGGCGGCTTCCATCCATGCCCGCAAGACCGATGGATTCCCGAGGCTGACAGGGAAGGAGTCCTGCAAGAAGTGACAGTGCTCCTTCTTCTACACGAAGAACCTCGGGAAGGACGCCGATTATGTCAACCTGCCTCCCTTTGACACGAGAGGACCTGGCGAGCGCGACAACTGGAGCGCTTCTCTTCCAGGCCCTGACCCAGACATGGCCAACATTCTTCGGCGGATCATCACTCTTCAAGCGGAGGGCGGCTTGAAGCCGCCGGAGCTCTTGCTCGCCTTCATCGACACCCGCGTGTCACCTCTCTAGCGCCGGTCGCACAAGATGTGTTTCCTGGGGTCCAATAGAGATCCCACCCGACACTCCTCCAAGGCCTTGTCGACGGTAGTGGTGGCGCAAAAGGCAAACAAGATCGCCGAGGTCAAGCTTCTCGCTGAATGGGCGTGGGGCTTGAAGCCTTATGACCGCAACAATTAGATTGTGGAGGTATGTTTCCCTGGCTCAGCTTTTCACTTTCCCGACCTTAGGATGCTGGTTGGTTGACTAGCTTCCTGCCCGGCTTCGCACGCGTAGCCCTGCCGGCTTGAGCAGAACTTCTTTGCTCTACAGACCGCGGAAAACCAAGCAATGCGCCAGGCCGACTTCACCGCTGGCAAGGCGCAGTCAGACGACACGGTCGTCTAGGATGACGATGACGACGATGGTGATGACGGCTCTAGCATCGCCCCTGAGGGCTCAGGCGCCACTCATGATGACGACGGGAGCGAGGAGCTGGAGGGGCAGGGAGAATCCCTCAGCCACTCGAGTAAGTCTCCACGTCCCTCCTTCTTAAGAGACTGGTCCGAAGATGATGATGATGAACTAGAGCCGTCCGCTGCCCTTGGGGCGACAACTCTTCACGTGGCTGCACCGGCCGATGCTGGAGGTAAGATCTCTCCGATCATAGAAGTGTCGGATTCCCCGGAGCGGCAGCCGGCTGCTCCGAAGCCGGCCACCTCGAAGAGACCTGGAGGCGGAACGGCCGCCCCCAAGAAAAGAACTCAGCCGGCTCCGCCTGAGCCGGCTCAGAAACGGACAAAAAAAGAACTGGCGACGAAGGGCCAGCGGATCCCAAGGCGAAAAAGGTGGTCAAGCGCCAGGCTACGGCGGTAGCTGGGTGACCTCCTCACCTTCGCCTTCTTTTCCGCTTCCCGCTTTTAGGGATGGACATATAACCCGAAAACCGATTTACGGAACCGATTAAACCTGTACCGAAGCCGAAGTGACCGAAACCAAAATATTCGGTAGTAGTCTCGGTTAGCAAATATTAAAAACCGAAATTAGTCCGGTGACTTCGGTACTGATGCGCGGTGCACCGAATTGACCGAATACCCGAGGCTCTCCCGCTATCCCCTTCTCCAGCCTCCACCCGCCGATGAGGCTATTATGCAAATCAGCGATTCGCTCTTAAATCTCTCCCAGAAATCAGGCCAACGAGCGATCTTTGCCCTCACAGCACAAGTCTCACGCCATATGGTCTTCCACCTCCCAATTCGCCTGATCTCTTGCCTTCCTTCCTAATTAGCCTGATCTCTTCCCTCCCAAATTCGTTAGATTTGCTAGAGGGCCGATGCAGCACTCTGTCTCGGTCGACTCGCTTGACTCCCTATCAGTAGGCGACGCCGCGACGGCACTGTCCCCGTCCGGCTAGTCCTCGATTGGAAGAACTACCGCACTTACTGCTCGCGCTGCTGCTGCTAATAGTCGGCAAGCTGCAACACGTAAGTAATTGATCCGGTCAATGTTGTTTGCCATGTGCTTCGATGTTTCCTTGTACTAGATTGTATTCTTGGGTTTCCTTGTACTAGATTGAACGAACAATGTTCAATTTGGTTGCATGATATGCTTCGATTTGTCGTTGTCTTTTTCAATTTTGATGCCGTCTAGGGCAGTGGAGAATATGGGGACAAGTACTGATGGATCTGGTACTGCGTCCCAGGCTGCTTTTAACCATGGACGTGAACAAGGGCGGCGGCCGGCGATGTGCGCGCGGCAGAAGCAGGGACGGCCAGTGCTGGCGCTGGCGGTCCGAAAGCAGTCAAACCAGGAATCCGTGTGTTCGGTCAGCTCGGTGGACCGAACCGATTTGTCGGGGCACCGAGGCCTCAGTTAGTAAAACTCAGATAGACCGATCGGTTCTCGTTTTTTGATGACCGAAATATAGTAATGACCGATGCACCGACCCTATCGGTTCGGGGGAACCGAACGCCCACCCCTGCCCGCTTTCATGTTTCCGACATACTTGACGCAGGGCGTTTTTCTTGTAGGGCTTCCATCTCCATAGCTAAGCTTCTGAAGCCCTCTCTAGCGACGATGCCAAGGGGACCGAATCTTCGGCCTCCGCCCTCTCGCGCATCAAGAGGATGCGCGGGGAGGGAGGGGGGGTGTCGATGGCGACGTGGGTCACACCGCGGAGAAAGACCACGCCTCACAGGAGGAGACCCGCAAGGCCAAAGAGGACGCGGCGGAACCTGCCCACCAAAGAGTGGCAGCAGAGGAGGCTGTTGCCGATGCTGACACCGTGGCCGAGGCAGGACTGGCACAGACTGGAGAAGCCGTCGCCACGGAAGTTGCCGTGGCAGAGGTCGTTGCACCTTGCACCGCAACCGACGGGACTGCGGCTGAGGAAGTTGCCGCCGCCGAGGCACCTTCTGACCAAGCTGGCTAGGGAGAACCGCGGAAGAGGCGATGAAGGAAGCTTCGGCTGGCGTGGGGACGCTAGGGCCCCAAGAGACAGCTGTGCAAGCTTCCTCCGACGCTACACCTGCGCCAGGCATGGGGACTGGCACGCCCGCGCCTGAGAAGGAGGTTGACGAGGCCGCCAATCCTCCTCACGCTGGAGCCGATGCCGGCCCTGAGAATGTTTCTCAGGAAACTCCTGCTGCCCGAACCGAGGAGGGCGACCGCGGTGAGGTTTCCGTTACTCTTGGGGCGGCCGCCAAGAGCGCTTCGGGAGGGAGAACCTTTACGGCTCTGACCGGGCCCAGCATTGGTAGCCAAAGCTTGGGTAGCCAGCTTCATAAGGAATGGGATGACACAGCTTCCAGCACCGACTCTGGCGAGACCAGTGAAGCCAGGGTCAGGAACTTGACTTTGGCGGATCTGAACAAACAGCTCGCCACGGTCAGGGAATCGCTGTGGAACGCTGGCCTTCAGTTTGTTGAGGTAGAAAAGATTGTTGATGTAAACTTATTCTCAGCTTCAGATTCTTTTGTCGGCTGCAGTGCCACGCCGGCTAGATGACCTGCCGGCTAAGGGCTGGAGCCGGTCGCTCTATGACCGATTCCTCCTCCTACTAGCCCCTGAGTTTCGAGGTAGCTATAGAGGCAGTGATACGTCTCAAACGTATCCATAATTTTTGATGCTCCATGCTTGTTTTTACACCATTTGCCTTGTGTTTCGTTACACTTTGTGGCGTTTTATGCGATTTCCAGAACTAACCTATTGACAAGATGCCATAGTGCCAGTTCCCTGTTTTCTACTATTTTGTGTTTCAGAAAAGCTACACAGGAAATATTCTCGGAATTGGACGAAACAAGTTCCAGAAGTCTTATTTTTCCCGGAAGCTTCCCGAAGACCGAAAGAGAGCCGGAGGGGGGCCAGAGGCCGCCCTCACACGTAGGGGGCGCGGCCCAGCCCCTGGCCGCGCCCACCTAGTGTTAGAAGCCCCTGGTTCCCTCCTGACAACGCCCCTTCGCCTATAAGAAGCCTCAGGACGGAAAATCCTAGGGGGGTCGACAATTTTCCAGAAGCAGTTCCGCAGCTCCGCCGCCGCCGCCGACGAATTTTGGGGGACAGAAGTCTCTGTTCCGGCACCCTACCGGGATGGGGAAGTGCCCCCGGAGCCATCTCCATCGGTCTCCATCGCCGTCTCCGCCGTCTCCATCGACCTCACCGCCATCTCCATCAACCTTGCTGTCTCCTATGATGAGGAGGGAGTAGTTCACCCTCGGGGCTGAGGGCTCTACCGGTAGCTATGTGATTCACCTCTCTCTCCCATGATGTGATCATTATGTGATCGTGAGCTTTGTATCATGTTGAATAAGTTGATGTTACTCTTCTTCATTATATGTACTCTAGTGGTGTTATTAAAGTAATCTATTCCTCCTGCCATGGTGTAACGGTGACAGTGTGTGCATCGTGGTGGTACTTGGTCTAGGCTACGATTGTGATCTCTTATGGATTATGAGAATAACTATCACTATGATAGTATTGAAGTGATCTATTCCTCCTTTCATGGTGTAATGTTGATAGTGTGTGCACCGTGTTAGTACTTGGTCTAAGTTGCAATAATATTTATCTTGAGTTGTGATTCGATTTGAATATCTCTATGTGTGGTGTTTGTCAAGTACTTGATGAACTTTAAGGAGTGCTTCATAGCCCTACGCAATGATTAGTGTTGTTCAATAGGAGAGTAATTCAGAGTACCATAGTGAAGAGAAGTTATTTATTTGTTCAATTATGTTATATTTGTTGGGAGTGTGTCCACTAGTGAAAGTATGATCCCTAGGCCTTGTTACCAAGCTTTGCACACCGTTTACTCGCTGTTTTGTTACTTGTTTGCTTGCTGCCATTTTTATTCTAGATTGCATTTACTACTTATAATCATCTATACCACTTGTATTTCACTATCTCTTCGCCGAACTAGTGCACCTATACATCTGACAAGTGTATTGGGTGTGTTGGGGACACAAGAGACTTTCTGTATCGTAATTGCAGGGTTGCTTGAGAGGGATAGCTTTGACCTCTTCCTCCTTGAGTTCGATAAACCTTGGGTGATCCACTTAAGGGAAACTTGCTGCTGTTCTACAAACCTCTGCACTTGGAGGCCCAACACTGTCTACAAGAACAGAAGCATGTGTAGACATTAGGCAGCTAGCTTGAAACTGTGTCTCGCTGAAAATCATTCCTTTGTACTCTTAGGGTATCAACGAGCTTCAGGCCGGCATGTTCCATAAGCTTCTAGCAAAGTATCGCACCAGCAAGTCCCAGTACCAAGCCCTAAAGAAGGACTTGGGGAAGCTATCGGGTAAGCCCGGATTCTTTTACTTTCGGCGCGCACTCCTACTGCTGCTTTGCCTTTAACATCTTCCGCATGCAGGTGCGGCCTCCCGCATCTCGCTCAAAGCTCAACTTGCCGACTCAGTGTCGGCCCGTGAGGTCAGCCGGCTTTGCCAGGAGCATGAGGAGCACATCAAGGACTTGCAGGCTCAAGCCGGCAGGGCCCTCGAACTGGAGGCGGAGTTGGCGAAGGCCAAGGAGGTGGAGTTGACGCTGCGGCAGGTGTTCAAGTAGCGGCTAGCCAAGGAGAAGAAGGATCTCGCGGTGAAGTATGACGCCAAGGTAGAGGAGCTCCGCGCGGTGCAAGATGCCGAGAATGAGAAGTGCGACGCCAAGGTCCGGGAGTTAATTGATCTCCGAGAGTCCGACTATGAGAATTACGATGCCGAACCTGGCGTCTGGCGTGCGCAAGATCCATGCTGGTCTCCAAGGGCTGGAGGATGCTCTCCTTGGTGCGTATCTTCTTCCACTTTTCTGCTTTCGTTCCTTTGCGCTCCTTCCCCTCTTACTTGCCACTCTTGCAGGGGCTTTCCCCGACTCCACTGCGGCTACGGCAGCTGCGGTAGAAGAGTGCCATGTGGAGTACCACATCGTCCGCCCAAAGGACCCCAAAGCCGATCTCTCCTCGGTGGAGTTGATGGTGTCGATCAAGGGTCGGATCCAGCCTATGGCTGCCTTGGGGCCGCGGCTATGCGGCGCTGTTGCTTCCGTCTTCGAGGCTCTATGGCCGGGGCAAGTGGAACCTGACACCGTCGACCGGCTCCTTCTGTGGATGACGTTCGTGTGTCTAACCGGGTTGACATCTAGAAGGAGTCCGCGGCCCGAGCCGGCGCCGAGAAGGCCCTGTCCTTTTTGCTTTCTTGGTACCAGGGCATCAACTGGATCAGCTGGAGCATCTCCGAGAGGACGGCTTGAGCGACATTCACCTAGTCAAGCTTTGTCGGCGCACCTATGCTATTGCGGAATGCGCAAACACCAACATGCTCTTCAACACGGGTGAAAGTGACGACAACGGAGCCGTGGATGGTATGGACTTCGAAGCGTCTGGCTTTGTGGAGGCATCTGAGAAGACACCCGAGGACATCGCCGGTAGCTCCGTTTCGCCATCTCCCGATGGCGATAGTTTCATGCTGGCGGCGAGGACCGCTGATAACGCCCATCTCAAGCTGGCTGATGCCTCGACCGACCCTTAGCTGGGTCGGGGCTCTTTATCATCGTTTATTTGTGTGCTGAACTTATGTTGTATCTGACAATATTGTATTTGCACACGTCGGTGTCGTTTTATCCTAAGTTTTTTATGTATTGATTTTTAAGTGTTTGTGGACTGGTCTTAGCCCGGCCCCTTTAACCTTTTTCTTCATCTTCCCATCCTTCGGCTCTTGTACCCCTAACCTGCAGCCTGGTGCCGGTTGGTCTCCCTTGCACCGGCAGCCGAATGCCGGTCTAGGATGGGAGCGTGTTGCGGGATGAGAATTAGTACTGCAGTGTTTGAGAGACCTGGCTCAAACCAGCCTACACGCAATCATTAATCGATACACCTAGCACTCACGTGAACGACGACATTTTCATGGTTTATCCTTTCTTCTCTTCGCGATTTTCCTAGGTGGGTGACCTGCCGGTTCCGTTCCTGATGGCTGTCATGAGCCTGGGAAGGAGGTTAGGCTCGGTGTCCAATCCGCACGAAGTACTCGTTCGTCTGACAAGAGATTTGATTGTTCGGGGCAGCCGGCTTCCGCTTGAAGCCGGTTTTTAGTCAGATGAATAACGCTAGAGAGATTAAAAATACTCAAGGCACTTTTCAGGGAACCGGCCGTATGCCATCCAACATTCTTTTATTCATTGATACGTCCAAAATGTATCTACTTTCCCGAACACGTTTGCTATTGTTTCTCCTCTAATTTGTGTGTTTTGAATGCAACTAACACGGACTGACGCTGTTTTTAGCAGAATTGCTCTGGTGTCTCATTTTTGTGCAGAAATCCAACTTCCAGTAAAAATTCGGGAAAAATCATAAAAAATCCTATTTCACCAGAAGACCCACGGAGCCAGAAGACAGGAGGGAGAGGAGACCTGAGGGCCCCTCACACACTGGTGGCGCGGCCCAGCCCTGGCCGCGCCACCCTGGCGTGAGGAGGCCCCAACCATCCTCTCGGCCTCCCCTCTCGTCTACATATACCCTCTGACGACATAATATCGGGGGACGGCGTTTTTTCCCAGATAGACTTCCACTGCGCCGCCGCCATCAAAAACCGCGATTCGGAACCAGGAACTCCGTTCTGGCACCCTGCCGGGATGGGGATTCGGAGGAGATCTTTATCGCCATCATCACCGACGCTCCTCCATCGACCATCCATGACTCCCCCATCCATGTGTGAGTAATTCCCCCGCTGTAGGTGAGGGGATGGTAGGGATTAGATGAGATCATTCATGTAATTTGATATGAGATTGTTAGGGCATAGTGCCTAGTATCTTTATTTAGTGCCTATGACATTGTTGCAACTTGTTGTGCTTAATGCTTGTCACTTTGGGCCCGAGTGCCATGATTTCAGATCTGAACTTGTTTATGGTCTTACCTACAAGTTGTATACACATATTGTTGTCCGCAACCCGAGGCCCCAACGTGACAGAAATTAGGATAACCGGAGGGGATGGCTATGATGTGAGGATCACATATGTTCACCGAGTGCTAATGCTTTGCTCTGGTACTTTATTAAAAGGAGTACCTTAATTACCAGTAGTTTCCCTTGAGGCCCTGCTGCAACAGGCTGGTAGGACAAAAGATGTCATGCAAGTTTCTCCTTGTGAGCACGTACAACTATATACGGAACACATGCCTATGATTGTTTGTACTAGGATGCTTTATCATTATTTATCTGTAATGCCCATGTCTTATTGATTTCATGAATTATCTTATCCATGCAACGCCCGTAATCCATCCCTATGCCTACAGTATTTGTTCCTACTGTTTACAACTGTTACTATTGCCGCTGCTATTTTACTACTGTTGTTACTGTTTCACTACTGTCACTACTATAAAACTGTTGCTACTGATAAACCACTGCGAGCAAGACTGTTTCCAGGTGCAGCTGAATTGACAACTCATTTGTTAAGGCTTACATATATTCTTTGGCTCCCCTTGTGTCGAATCAATAAATTTGGGTAATACTTCCCTTGAAGACTGTTGCGATCCCCTATACTTGTGGGTCATCAAGACTATTTTCTGGCGCCGTTGCCGGGGAGCATAGCTTTACTTGTAAGTTCACTTGGTATTCCTATTGTTCGCTGCAATCCTTTCATCATGGGTAAACCTCATGATGGAAAAGTTCCTATATTGCCATCCACTACAAGAAGAGGTACGACTCTCAACACCTCTGTTGCTCTTGATTCACCATCTGTTATGAGTAAGTTGCTTACACCACCACACCCACACGCTACTGCTACTAAATCTGCTGAGATTGAAAATCCCACTGATAATTTAGATGATGCTTCTACTGTGCTTGATGAGAGTGGTTCACTAGGTTCCTTTTTAGATGCTACTATTGCTAGAGCTAAGTTGGGAAACACCACTGTTATACCTGTTAGTTCACCTGAGTCTAGGGAATGTCCTAGTGATGATTATGATGATGATGCTTATATTGAGCTTAATGATGATTTTATTGCTGAAGCACGTGCTGCTCGTAATGCTGGTAATGTTAAAGAACTTCTTGCAAGACGTTCTGTTAGATATAATTTGTCTCCTGATCCTAAGTTTGCTGCTTCTCCCATAAATATTAGAGACAAGGATTATGATTTCTCTTTGGATTTATCTTACATATCTATTGTTGAGAAAACTCCTTTTTGTGGCACTAAAGATGAGAGTGCTATGGGGCACATGAATGAGCTTTCTACTTTGAGTAATTTGTTTTCTGATGATATTAAGCTCCGCACTTACTTTGTTGCTAAGATTTTTCCTTTCTCGTTGAAAGATGCTGCTAAAACTTGGTTTAATAGCGTGTCTCCTGGATCTCTTACTAGTCCTATTGCTTTGGTTAATGCTTTCTTTCAGAAATATTTTCCCGCTAGTGCTCAACATGCTGCTGTGCAGAAAATCTTTGATTTTGAACAGGGAAAAGGAGAGATATTGCCTGAATCTTGGACAAGGTTTTGTTCTTTAATTAGAGCTTTGCCTAAAGAACCATTGCCTAAAAATGAACTCCTTGATATATTTTATAATGGACTAACGGATGAATCTAAGTCATATTTGGATAGTTGTGCTGGTTGTGTTTTCAGGGAAAGAACTCCGGCTGATGCTGAAGAATTAATGGCTAAAATAAGCCGGAATCATGATGATTGGACTTTAGTTGAGCCAACACCAGCACCAACCCCTGCGCCATCTATAGAGCCTACGCCGAAGAAGAGAGGGATGATTGAATTAAATGATGAAGTTATGAGGCAAGCTAAGAAATCTCTTAAGGAGAAAGGTATTAAGACCAAAGATGTGAAGAATTAACCTCCTATAGAAGAATTATGTAAGCCAATCCCTCACTCATCTACTATTGAGGTACTCTCTCTCCAACGCTTTGATGAAAGAGATATTCCTTATACTAAACCTCCTGATCAATGCTTAGATGAGTTCGATAATTTTATTGTTAAGCAAGAAAATTTTAATAGAATGGTGCATAATCATTTGTTGGAAAATTCTAGAGCTATTAACAAGTTGCAGGATATTGTGGAGAGAACCGCCAATGATGTGAAGATACTTGTTAAACATTTTCAAATGGTTCAAACACAAATTGATCAGCTTACCAAAGTGCAAAAAGACTTGCTAGTTAATGCTGCAAGAGAGAAGCAAGCATGTGAAATACGCACAAGAAGTGGTGCTGCTACTCAAGATCCATTATATCCTGAAGGACATCCTAAGAGAGTCGAGCAAGATTCTCAACGCACTTCAAGTGATGATATTCCTTCCAAGAAGAAGAAGAAGAAGCATAAAACAACTGCAGAATCATCTGATGCAGGTAAAGATCCTAACAGTGTTTCTATTTCTGATGCTGAAACTGAACCAGGAGATGCTTCTGATAAAGAAGAAGTTGAAGAAGAAGTTGAAGAAGAACCAGAAAAGATTGATAAAAGTGCAAAGTACACCAAAGAAGACTTCATTGCCAACAAGCATGGTAAAGAGAGAGAACCTTGGGTACAGAAACCAATGCCTTTTCCTGGTAAGAAACACAAGTCCAAGGAAGAAGAACACTACAACAGGTTTTGTGAATGGATGAGACCTTTATTTTTGCAAATTCCTTTGACTGATGCTATTAGAATGCCTCCTTATGCAAAGTATATGAAAGATATTGTCACTAACAAAAGGAAAATTCCTAGTGAGGAAATTTCCACTTTACTTGCTAATTATTCTTTTGATGGAAAAGTACCGGAGAAGCTTGGAGATCCAGGTATACCTACTATTCCTTGCTCCATTAAAAATAGCTATGTTAGAACTGCTTTATGTGATTTGGGAGCTGGAGTTAGTGTCATGCCTTTTTCTCTTTATAAGAGACTTGATCTAGAAAAATTGGTATCAACTGATATATCTTTACAGATGGCTGATAAGTCTACTACTATTCCTATTGGTATATGTGAAAATGTTCCTGTTCAAGTTGCTAATAGTTGTTTAATATTAACTAATTTTGTTGTGTTGGAAATGCCTAAAGATGATAATATGTCTATTATTCTTGGGAGACCTTTTCTAAACACTGCAGGTGCTGTTATTAACTGCAATCAAGGAAAAGTCACTTTTAATGTTAATGATAAAGAGTACACGGTTTATTTTCCCAAGAAGGTTGATAAGAAGAATGCTCTAAATTCAATTAAGCATGTCGAGACCATCAAAGTTGGTCAAATCATTTGTTCAGAGCGAAAGCTCAAGGAAGAATATCAAATTGTTATGGTTGGGGCTATACCTATCAAAGTTGAGGTAACATAAGCATTTAGTGAAGTGTAAAGTTTTGCCTCATATAAAGTTAGTTTGGGAACAAGACTTGATCAACCTTGTTAACAAAGTGATTTTATATGAACGAAACTTCATTTTCACCGCATCCACTCCACCTCACTTGTATTTATTTTCATCAATTTTATTCCTTCAGTTTAGTTGCATGATTAAGAGTATCTCAGAGCTGCTGCATGCTTAGTTTTGATTTGCTTAAAATCATTTTATCCACGTTTTTCTGAGTTTTTATCGATATGCCAATTTCTGAAAAATCCTCGAAAATAAAAGTTTCTCGAAAAATTCCAGAAAATTCTTTATAAATTTTTATGTCAAAAATGGGGCAGAGAGACACCTGGGAGGCATCAGGTGGGGCTGCCACGCCACCTCACACATAGGTGGCGCGGCCCAGCCCTGGCCGCGCCACCCAGGTGTGAGAGGGCCCCACCTGGCCCCTCACTCATCTCTTCCTCCCCTGCTCTTTCTCTTTCCCGAAAACAACGACACACTCAGCTCAAACCCAAGTTCTTGCTGTTCTTCACCTCGATTTTTAGATCTCCTTCCTCAGCCCAACATTTCTGCTGAAATTTGGAGCATTTGTTCTCCGGTATGTGACTCCTCTACTTGTCCAAGTAGAATTTCTTTTGGTGGAGTATTTTAGCATTGTAGGTGGCAGGATAAATGAGTATGCATGCTTGTTCTATTGCTTATAATTGTTATTTTGATGCATGTTAGCTATCTAGTAACCCACTATAGTAGTTTCCTACACATGCTTGTCTTAAAATCACATTTTATGAGGTTTGTCAAAAATTTCAGAAATGGAAGAGAATGCATATCAACTCTCTCAACATGAACTAGAAGTGCATGAAGTTATGAAAGTTCACCGTGAAGAGAAGGTCTCCCCCTCACACTATCCATGCTCAGTGTTCATGAATGCTGCTGGAATTCTGCAGGATTTTCAAACCTTACTCTCTAATGCATGATTAGAACATTTTGTTGAGGGTGAACCTCCCCAATATGTTAAACTAACAATGTCTGTGGTGCAGGATTTCAGATTTAATTGGTCCACTTCTAACCCCATGGTTCATTATAAAATTTATAACAAATCTGTGGACTTGCCTCTTGATGTTTTCTGTACAGCTATTAGAGTACCACAGTGGGGATCGCTCGAGAAGATAAGGGGACAGCCTAGGCCATTGTTAGAACTATACGAGGAAATTTGTCAAGGAAGGAGCTTCACAGGTGAGGGTGGTAAAACTCGTAATATTCATTTCCCATCCATTCGATATTTTGCCTTCTTTATTACCAAATGTGTTCTTGCTAGGAAGTATGCAAGTAAATTATCTCTCCATGATCTAGCTTTTATTGCTGCTGCTTTGAGGCGTGATAGGACTTACCATTGGGGTGCCTTAATAGCTTTCTGTCTTGATGTTAATCGTGAGAAAGGGGGAATCTGTGGAGGACTTATAGCTTCACACCTGTTAGCTTTGCATGATGTTTTGCCTCATTTTTTAGATTTGCAGTTCCCCGAGGAGAAGCTTGATCTTAATTCTATGATTCATCATAAGTTTATTTCTCCTCCTGCTAGTTTGATTAATTTAACATTTGAGCTAACCTTTTTCAAGAAGACTACCTGGAGGGTAGTGAAGACTGATCGATCAGTCCGTTTGCCTGCACCTCTTTTGTTTAACCTTGATCGCAGGAATGGATGATCGCTTACGGAAGATGAGCTTGATGCGTACGTAGAGGAGCACCCGCCGCCTGTGCATGATGAGGAGTGCGCCGAGGAGTCGGGCCAGCCCTCCAACATTGCAAATTTCCCATATGAGCAACCTTATTATGATTATGCACCATCAGCTTCATCTTCACGAGAGCCGGGGTACGATTACACCTATGATGACCCACCAGCCTTGGGCAGCTATCAGAATCGAAATTTCTCTTCACTTAGGCCAAAAGCCTAAGCTTGTGGGGAGGTACGCCGACGATTCACTCATCTACATATCATATTTTGTCGGACCTTTGTATATCCATGTTTCGCTTTCTCTAGTGTTCTCGTTCTTATTTCCACTTTTCCAAAACGCAAAAAGACCAAAAATATTTCCGTTGTTTCTCTCTATTTGGTTATTTAGTTTTCTACCTTTGGTTTGCTTTACTTGCTATTTTCGGTTTGCCATTTGAAAAATCCAAAAATATTTTGCTTTGTTTGCTATTTCCTTTCCTTCTGCTTTTGTTTCAAAAATCGAAAACATAAAAATATTTGTTGTTCTTCTTTGGTTTTGTAAAGTTTGTTGCAGAGTTCAGTCTCCCGTTACTCCATTAGAGTTTGGTATTCACTTTATATTATTCAAGCCACACAAGTGAAGAGCAATAATGACGACATACGACAATCCGAGATGTGGTAGGAGGCTGGTATGAACTCTATTTGTTTTCATTTTTGTACATATACTCATCTATGTGGACATGCTTAGTTGGTTCATGTAAGGTATATGTCATCTAATGGATGCTTTGTAGTTCTTGCTTTCATATGATTAGTTTCAATTTACTATTATCTTGTAGCATGTCATGTAAACGCTTGCATGCTTTGTTTTATTCATAATATGGTATGTTATTGTGGTATCCTCCTCTGAAAGCTTCATTTGAATCGACTTGGCACATGCTCAAGCATGCATATGACTGAACAAAAAGTCAATTAAGCCTCGATGATCTAAATTGCCTCAGAGTTCTTGTATCATTTTTATGCCTATATTAATTTTATTTTGTCGCAAGCATGATTATGACAGTTATTGCTCTCTCGATTGTCGCTTCCCAATCTTTTGCTAGCCTTCACTTGTACTGAGTATGAGCTCTACTCGTGCATCCAATTACTAAAAACCAAGTCTTTTAAAGAGTCCACTATAAATTCCTATGCATGGTATTTGTAAGCCATTCCAAGTAAATTTTCATGTGCTACCTTTCAAAACTTTCAACTACTTCTCATTTTGTGACACTGTTTTTAGCTCATGGGGACGTAGTGGTCGGAATTGCTATCTTCCATATTAAATTAAGTACCCCTCGACTAGGCAGCTTCATCTGCTCGTCATTAATTTTGCAAGGGAGCTGGTCAGACCATTATAATCTTAATTCTAAAAAGAAAGAAAAAAGGCACTCTTCCAAGGAATGTGAAAGTTGGTGGGCACCCGATGGAATCGGTTAGCCATGGTTTGAGAAAGGAAAAAAGGTGGGGAGGAGTGCCAA
Organism: Dactylis glomerata; assembly: GCA_007115705.1. Taxonomy (NCBI): domain Eukaryota; kingdom Viridiplantae; phylum Streptophyta; class Magnoliopsida; order Poales; family Poaceae; genus Dactylis; species Dactylis glomerata. The sequence continues at coordinate 149,419 of QXEO01000107.1, forward strand.
AGCTTTATAAAAGAGCACCAATGTGCCAAAATTTCAAAGAACTCGGAACCGCTCTCACTTGTTTATTATGGAAGATAGCAAGTCCCCATTGCTAGTAGTTGACATAGAACAACCACCTCTCAAAATAAATTTTTATCTCTGTTTTACAAATGAAAAGCTCTAGCACATGTTAAATCCATGCTTCCCTCTGCGAAGGGCCATTCGTTTACTTTTATGTTGAGTCTTCACCTTCTAACTTTTAAGCACTTCTTGAGAGCATAGCTGTTATTCTTAGTGTAATGTGCTTGTCCCAGAACACGGTTAATTGTGGTATAACTTTGATGCTTGTATCTTTGATATTTCTACTTCTAGTCTTCCCTTGGACTTCAGAGGTGCCTCAGCATTTATGTTTTGCTCCACAAATAAAGGCAAGATGGATACCACTCTTTCATATCATTTATGCATATTACAATCTTGTAGCTTCTTATGTACTTGTTACTTATTATTAGTTCATTGGCACTCTTTCATAGCTTGCTTGACTATGAGGTGACATTAGTTGCATATTTCTTATTATGAATTGCCTGAGTACTTGATCACATAGTTAGTATATATATATCATATGAGCAAATGTGTTCGTGAAAGTTTCTTTTATCGCTCTCAGTTGTTAACTGAATTGCTTGAGGACAAGCAAATAGCTAAGCTTGGGGGGAGTTGATACGTCCAAAACGTATCTACTTTCCCGAACACTTTTGCTATTGTTTCTCCTCTAATTTGTGTACTTTGAATGCAACTAACACGGACTGATGCTGTTTTTAGCAGAATTGCTCTGGTGTCTCATTTTTGTGTAGAAATCCAACTTCCAGTAAAAATTCGGGAAAAATCATGAAAAATCCTATTTCACCAGAAGACCCACGGAGCCAGAAGACAGGAGGGAGAGGAGGCCTGAGGGCCCCTCACACACTGGTGGCGCGGCCCAGCCCTGGCCGCGCCACCCTGGCGTGAGGAGGCCCCAGCCATCCTCTCGGCCTCCCCTCTCGCCTACATATACCCTCTGACGACATAATATTGGGGGACGGCGTTTTTTCCCAGATAGACTTCCGCTGCGCCGCCGCCATCAGAAACCGCGATTCGGAACCAGGAACTCCATTCTGGCACCCTGCCGGGATGGGGATTCGGAGGAGATCTTCATCGCCATCATCACCGACGCTCCTCCATCGACCATCCATGACTCCCCCATCCATGTGTGAGTAATTCCCCCACTGTAGGTGAGGGGATGGTAGGGATTGGATGAGATCATTTATGTAATTTGATATGAGATTGTTAGGGCATAGTGCCTAGTATCTTTATTTAGTGCCTATGACATTGTTGCAACTTGTTGTGCTTAATGCTTGTCACTTTGGGCCCGAGTGCCATGATTTCAGATCTGAACATGTTATTATTTCTATGATGATACTTGTTGTTTATGGTCTTACCTACAAGTTGTATACACATATTGTTGTCTGGAACCCGAGGCCCCAAAGTGACAGAAATTGGGATAACCGGAGGGGATGGCTATGATGTGAGGATCACATGTGTTCACCGAGTGCTAATGCTTTGCTCCGGTACTTTATTAAAAGGAGTACCTTAATTACCAGTAGTTTCCCTTGAGGCCCTGCTGCAACAGGCTGGTAGGACAAAAGATGTCGTGCAAGTTTCTCCTTGTGAGCACGTACGACTATATATGGAACACGTGCCTATGATTGTTTGTACTAGGATGCTTTATCATTATTTATCTGCAATGCCCATGTCTCATTGATTTCATGAATTATCTTATCCATGCAACGCCCGTAATCCATCCCTATGCCTACAGTATTTGTTCCTACTGTTTACAACTATTACTATTGCCGCTGCTATTTTACTACTGCTGTTACTGTTTCACTACTGTCACTACTATAAAACTGTTGCTACTGATAAACCACTACGAGCAAGACTGTTTCCAGGTGCAGCCGAATTGACAACTCATCTGTTAAGGCTTACATATATTCTTTGGCTCCCCTTGTGTCGAATCAATAAATTTGGGTAATACTTCCCTCGAAGACTGTTGCGATCCCCTATACTTGTGGGTCATCATTCATCGACACTTGTTTGGGACCGAAGGGCTTAGAAGATCGATATCTCGATTTTTCACAGGCGAGGTTTGTGGGCTTGCTTTCCTACTTCGCGGAAAGGCCGACCTCTGAAGAAACAACTTTAGCCATCTTCTCCACCTCTGGCGGAACTTCTTGTCATCGCTAGCCGGCTTGAGATTGGAAGCCGGCTAGCTCAGAGCCGGCTGGCCAGGTTGGGTCAGCGCCACTCGCTGAAGGAGCTGGCCCTTCTCCTCTGCGACAAGGAATGCCCCGGCGAGCTTAGAGCTGGCTTTCGTGCACTCCATCAATTTCTTGTAGCATCCCGTGATGGTGATCACCCCAGGAGGGCCGGGGAGCTTCATCTTGAGGTACGCATAGTGCGGAATTGCCATGAACTTGGCTAGAGCGGGGCGACCGAGCAGCGCATGGTATGGGCTGTTGAGGTCCACCACTTTGAACCAGATCGGTTCAGAGAGAAAGTTGTCCTTCTCTCCGAATAGTACCTCCAGCTGGAATCTTTCCATGGGTGTGCATGAGAGCCCCGACACGATGCCATGGAAGGTCATCTTAGTTGGCTTCAGCCGAGCAGCAGGGATTCCCAGCTTCTCTACTGAGGTACGGTACAAGAGATTGATGTTGTTACCTCCGTCGATGATGGGCCACCGGGCTTGATGGGCCACCGTTGGGCCATCTGCGGCCTTGCGTGCGCGTGGTGGCTGGCTGGACCGAACCCGGCTGGTTCGGTTCGGTCGGTAACTTTTTTTTTATTCTTTTCTATTTTTCTTTTTCCGCTTCTTATTTTTTTATAACTTTTGCATTTTAGCTTCAAATGAGCTTAAACCAGTTTCTAAATTTTTCTAAAATTTCACATAATATTTTAAAATAGTAATAAACAAGTTTTTTAATAAAACTAATTTTCAAGAAAAACTTTATAAATTTAGCTAAAGGGCTTTATTTTGCACATTCCAAATTAGAAATAGGGTTTTAAAAGAATCCTTTGAAATTTAGAGAATAAACTCTATAGAATAATATTTTCAAACATATTTTTGGTAATGCAAACTTTATTTAACATAAATATTTTTGGAAATATTTTCCTTTGCAAATAAGCTTGCAAGGTTTGTATAAATTCAAAATATAATTTGGAAATCCCGTTTTCTCAAAAGAATCCTTTCAAGGATTGATAGAAAATTTGAAATTGTTTTTCTAATAAAACTTTTGAATTTGAAATAATTATAAGAAAACTCTTTTATAAATTGGAAAATCTTTGAAAGCAAAAAAAATAAGTTGGTTTTGAAAGTTTAGGAAAACTTTATTTGGGGAAAAGATTTTAAATAAACTCAAAAGGTTTTAATTCCTTGTGAAATTTTAACCAACACAAACAAAATATTTTTTTATTCCAAAATTTGAAAAGACAAACTAGGGTGTTACAGGGATTATGACGATAGCGGAAAACAGGTAGATGATTTGACCGACATCGTCTAGTATACCTGGGCATGTTTTTGGGGCTGGGTCGGGTCGGGCCGGGCTAAGAAAAAGCCCAAAGCAAAAAACCAGCGGCCTAGGCCTGGCCCGGCCCAACTGTCGGGCTAGAAATTTCAACCCAGGCCCGGCCCGACTGAGCAGAATTCCATCGGGCATTCGGCCCGTTGGGCTGGCCCTTCACTAAAATCTGCAAATTAAACTTTCAGCCTAGGCCCGGCCAGAGTCACCTGTCGGACCAATATTTTGCTTCCTAGGCCCAGCCCGTCGGGCCAAAATACGTGATCTGGCCAGGCCATTTTCGGGCCAGGCCGGGTCGGGCCATCAGGCCGGGCTGCCCATGCTCAGGTTTGGCGTCTAGTAGAAGGACATACGAATGCGGATTTGAAGCAAGGAAAAGCTCAAGGAGTTGTACGGTGATTTTTTTGCACCAGTTGCGTGTGCAAAAATCATAACTCGCTCTGATACCATGTTAGGAATAAGCAACTTGTATTCCCAATAGGCCAAAGATCAGTATATATACAAGTGTAAAAAAAATATAATAAACTCCTTATATAAACGAGGAAAATACATAATATATAATATAGCTCTACCAGATTCACGCGCAGCTGGTCCTTTAGGTACGGCCGAATAGCGAGCAGTCGCCGGCTGGATCCAATAGACCGTTACACGCACCCGTAACGAGCTTGTGATGGCCGGCAGCAAGCAGCCCTTCTTTCAGGAAAAGTGAAGCAAAGACGTTGACGCCTACGGTCTAGGAGAGAATCACGATAGTCTAAATCCCCTGAGGCGATGGAGAGCAATCGAAGAGCAAACGATCAAGAGCAGGAGAACGCGGTTGGCTGGCCTCCGTTCGCCATAGCCCGGTATAGAAAAAAGAAAGAAAATATTTAGCAGCCTATTATATAATTTTGTGGGAAGATAAACTGGTCATTTAACGTCCTCATCTCAGCTTCTTCACCAGCCATCTGTCCTTCAGGCAAAAGCTCAGGCCCTGCTCCTGGCGGCCAATGTTGCTTCATCCTTGAACATAGCAAGCTTATCTTCTTTACACACTGCTTAAATTTGGCAAAGGCAGCTGCAGCACCCAGAGCAAATGATCATGCCATGCTTTGGGAAAACATGAGACAAGAAATAGAATTCCAGAACATCACCTCGTCGATGTCGGCAAGGATATTCCACATCAGTAGGGAGATCAATGAAGTCGCTCATCAATGCGCACATCTGGCCAAGCTTCATACTCACTCTAGGCCTACTCGTTCGTGCAGGAACTCAGCTCATAGGAACTCCGTTTGTCCAGTTCTTGTTGCGATCGATTGTATACGACTACTGAATTTTGTAATCACTGCTTCTGAGTTGAATGAAATTTGTTGGGTGCTTTGCACCCTTTACCATTCAACAAAAAGGAAACAAAATGTTTCACAGCCTATTATGTAATTTTATGGGAGGGTAAACTGGTCATTTGAAGGTTAACTTACCAAAAATTGGCATAAAGATTTACATGCTCGATTGTATGTAGTTGACTATATCCATGTATTTTTATAATAATTTTTTGAAACTTTAAAATATCAATTTCAAAAAAGTTCAAAAAGGGGCTGCAAGAAGCTCGGTTTCCAAACCGGTGTTTTGTGCACGTGGCCCTTTATTATAAGTATGAGCAAGATCAAGATGAAACATATTGGCAAGTCCATTTGAATTTATGAGATTGTCAAGTGGGCCAAATATTAGTAAAGCAGTACACTTTTGTTGCTAATATTGGCTGGCTATAAGGCTGGCTATAGACGATGTGACAATAACTTATAGCCAGCTGACTCTACTATTATTCTTACTCTTAACTTACAATACCCGGTACTCCACAAGTGGATGTAGGAGTACCAACCAAATCTAGCCCTCCTTTCAAAGGGGCACTTTACTATTTTCACTTGGTCATATCTAATTCCCAATCTCCAAAATGAAAAACTAATTTTCCTTCAAATTGTTCTTTTCCTGATCGAACAGCTTGTTCATGATGTGATCATCTCGATCCTCGTCCGTTTGTGCCGCTTCCGCAGTCCCTTTCGTGTGCCTCCACGTTCTTGGCGGTCTCGTCCCCATCGCATCACCGGTTGACAAGGGTATATCTAATAGAGCCCGCTAGTTGAGCACCCCTGAGGCCCGTTAAGCTAGGCCCAATTGTAATAATAGTCGAAATATGAGTTCTTACCGTATATCGATATTGTAATCTGTGTGGGACCCTACCCGATCCTCGAGACCTGGCCACCTATATATAGGGGCCAGGAGGGGACGGTGTAGGCCAGATTGAAAGCAAGCAAGGTTCAACACCCAAGTTTACTTTTGATATACACCTGTTTCGACTAATCTTACCTTCGAGTTCATCTAACGCCCTATCTCTCCGATCTTAAGTCCTTCATTTAGGACATTTGTCGAGTTAACACTCGTCAATTGGCGCCGACCGTGGGGACTCTGGGCATTGGAGTCATGAATTCGACGGCTTTTTCGCTTTTAGCCAACAGCAGTGCAGGAATCGACGAAAATCAAGAGATGGAGTTGACAATTGGAAGTCTAAGCATCTTCATCGGGCCTTCGGGTTCGACTCGCCTTTCAGATCTGACGTAACCAGATCCGTCGGTAAGCGAGCCCGAAACAGTAGCAATGATGGAATATTCCGAAGGCTCTTCCAGCGAGGTAAACTCGCCGGTCAGCTTAGGAAAAGCACAAGAAGGAAAAATCGCAGAAGGCGACGAAACAAGGAAAAATTTCGACTTAGGAGTCCAGCTCGAAGACCTCGTGATTTGCCACAACGATACCTCAGACAAGTCAACAGATACGTGGAAGACAGGGTTAGAGCTTTCTGAAGATGATGATTCGATCTTCTCAAGCTTTAATAACAAAATCGGCAAACAATGCCAGGTGCTCACCATCGTAGGAGACAATTCAGAAGAATTCAATGAAAACAACAATCCAGTACTAAACCCAGCAAAATATCGATAGAGGAGCAAATCATCTAGCAAAAGGGCAAACAGCAGAGTCCCTCGCAGCCAGGGAAAAAATTTGACTATCAGCCGACGAATGGAGAGTTATAAGGGCAGCCGTAGAGCACGGCACGTCGATACCATCAAATTCCAGCAAGAATGTGCTCCTGGGGTATCAGTATGCCCTAAGACAGCAGGCAAAACAATTAGCAAAGGAGAAAATAGAGATACAACAAAGAAAAGAATCAGCCATTGCAGCTAGCAACGCCGCTCGCAGAGCACGAAGCGACGCATCACATACTAACGCAAATAGAAATCGTCGACATGGTTCAAGGTACGAAAACCTCGAGTACTCAGAAAGGCAAAGCATCTCTAAAAATCTCGACTCTACCTTCCTATCGGTCGACGAGCAGGGAAACATCATACCAAAAACTCCAGAAGCAGCACTAGTGGCAGCTTAAGCATATCTATTTACAACTCGACCAAGTCCAGGAGACCCGAGGGAACATATGCACAGAGCAGCGTTGAACGGACTGAAGATGGTGGGTAATAAGCTATCAGCAAATGAAGAGGAGGCATATCACAAGAAGGAAACACACAAGCCAAGATCACCTCGCTGTCACAATAGTCCTCGGAGCAGAAGCAGTAGTCGACGATCTCGATCGCCATCACCAAAACAGCATGGGAGCCCAAAGCATGGAGGAACTCGAAAATCTCGATCTCCAAACAGAAGGCACGACTATGAAGACGACGAAAAAGAGATGGGAGCATCGTGCTTTACCTGTAGGGTTTGCACTACGCCAGTACCCAAGGGGTTTAAACTACCTCATGATCAACAAAAGTACGACGGATCACAGGAACCACAGTCATGGCTCTCTGACTATCTACAAGCAGTACAAATATTGGGAGGAACCAAAGAAACAGCTATGCAAAGTTTGCAACTACACCTCACCGGCGAAGCAAGGTCATGGTTGAGCAAATTAGAGAAAGAAACTATTGGAAATCGGGAAGATCTCACGAAGCAATTTACAAGCAACTTCAGGTCGACATATAAGCGGCCGACATCGATAGAAGAAGTCAAAGCATGCGTGCAACAACACGGAGAAACCCTAAGGGCGTACATCCAAAGATGGAGTCTTATCAAAAACTCAGCAGTCGAAGTTTCAGACGGAAGAGCAATAGACGCATTTATAATCGGATTAAGGCGAGGGGACCTAGTCGAAGAGATGGGCAGAATCAAGCCGAAAACAGTGTCAGACCTCATGGACGTAGCAAACAGGTTTGCAGATGGAGAAGACGCATGCAACAACAAGCGGACGCGATCGCCAGAGGACGATAGAAGAAACAGATATGGAAGCCAAAGAAGAAGATCCCGCAATTACGACAACTACGGCTCCCACAGCCAAGTAGCCGCGGGATATAAGGACAACAGCTACCAAGGGAGTGATCGCAGAAGCTCAGGATATCAAAGCTACGGAAGAGAGGACTACAAAAAGTTTCCCACAAGAGAATCTAGAGAGTACAACCCGTCGCTAGAAGACATGTTAAATGGACCTTGCCATATACACTCAGCATTCGTCGATGGAAAGCGAGTGTCCAGGCACGCAATGAAAGATTGCATAACGTTCCTGAAGCTACAAGAAGCAGCACTAAGCAAACAAACCAAAGCAAAGCGACAAGGATACGAGGGAAACAACAAACCTCCCACAAGTCAACAAGGGAACAACGGAGCTCCTCAAGGACAAGACCAGCCAAGCCAGGGATGCGACGACGATGGAGGATACGTTCACTAGTGGAAAAAGGGCCTTTGGCCAGGACCCTTTAGTCCCGGCCTCAATCTGGGCCGGGACTAAAGGCCCGGCCACGTCGCCCGAAATTCGCCAGCCGCCCGGGAGGCTTTAGTCCCGGCCCGTAACGAGGCTTTAGTCCCGGTTTGAGACACAAACCGGGACTAAAGGGCTATGCGCTGAGCGGCCCGCATGTGCGCACCCTTTAGTCCCGGTTTGTGTCTCAAACCGGGACTAAAGTCCTCTGCCTATATATTGGCCGCAGCCCCTCTCTCCCCTCTTCCTTGCATTTTTCTTGGATGGATGAGTGTGGGTGTGTGCTAGCTCAATTTTTTGCTTGGATGCACTAGAGGTGTTTGTTGAAATGTGTGTTAGAGCGATGCCGCTTCAGTTCACCGAACACAACTACGATATGAGGTGCCCGAGCCACGTTTAAACTCTTCCTCTTTATTTCCACTTATTCTAAAAGGTTAGCAACTATATTTCCTCGTTTAGACCGTGCGGTACTAATTTTTAGGATCGTGATTGTGTTTGATATACTGTTGCATGACACAGATGAGCCATCCATGGATGTACGGTGATCGACGCACCGCCGCTTACAGAGAAGGCGTGCATTCTTTTCGAGATGCGGCCGATGTGAACAAGCATGGTGGTGGCTATATGTTTTGTCCATGTGTTGAATGTCGGAATGAGAAGGATTACACTTCCTCAAGAGTCATTCAGAGCCACCTGCTTCGGTCCGGTTTTATGTCGGGCTATAATGTTTGGACCAAGCACGGAGAAAGAGGGGTTATGATGGAAGACGACGATGAAGAAGAAGAGAACGATGATGACAACTACCGATCTATGTTCCCTGAATATGCTGATACCGCAATGGAAGACAATGAAGAAGAAGATCAGGGTGCAGAACGGGAACCAGATGAGCCCGCTGATGATCTTGGCCGGGTTATTTCTGAAGCACGGCGAGGCTGCGACACAGAAAAGGAGAGGTTGCAGTTCGAGCAGATGTTACAGGACCACAACAAATTGTTGTACCCAACTTGTGAAGATGGCCAGAAGAAGCTGGGTAGCACACTGGAATTGCTGAAGTGGAAGGCAGAGACCGGTGTGACTGACTCGTCATTTGAAAAGTTGCTGGTACTGATGAAGAAGATGCTTCCAAGAAAGAACGAATTGCCCGCCAGCACGTACGAAGCAAAGAAGCTTGTCTGCCCTCTAGGATTAGACGTGCAGAAGATACATGCATGCCCTAATGACTGCATCCTCTACCGCGGTGAGAAATATGAGAATATGGATAAATGCCCGGTATGCACTGCATTGCGGTACAAGATCAGAAAAGATGACCCTGGTGAGATTGAGGGCGAGCCACCCAGGAAGAGGGTTCCTGCCAAGGTGATGTGGTATGCTCCTATAATACCACGGTTGAAACGTCTGTTCAGAAATAAAGATCATGCGAAGTTGTTGCGATGGCACATGGAAGATCGTATGAAAGACGATAAGTTGAGGCACCCCGCTGATGGTCGGCAGTGGAGAAAAATCGAGAGAGAGTTCCCGAGATTTGCAGGTGACGCAAGGAACTTATGGTTTGGTCTGAGTACAGATGGCATGAATCCTTTTGGGGAGCAGAGTTGCAGTCACAGCACCTGGCCCGTTACTCTATGTATCTACAACCTTCCTCCTTGGTTGTGCATGAAGCGGAAGTTCATTATGATGCCAGTGCTTATCCAAGGTCCAAAGCAACCCGGCAACGACATTGATGTGTACCTAAGGCCATTAGTTGACGAACTTTTACAGCTGTGGGCCGAACCAGGTGTACGTGTGTGGGACGAGCACAAACAAGAGGAATTTGACCTTCGAGCCTTGCTTTTCGTAACCATCAATGATTGGCCTGCTCTTAGTAACATTTCAGGACAGTCAAACAAGGGATACAATGCATGCACGCACTGTTTAGATCAGATAGAAAGTATATATCTGGACAAATGTAGGAAGAATGTGTACCCGTTCAATCGTCGTTTTCTTCCGCCGAAGCATCCCTTAAAGAAAAAAGGCAAGCATTTCAATGGCAAGGCAGAACCCCAGGGGAAGCCTGTCATCTGTACTGGTGCTGAAGTATTTGATATGGTCAAAGATTTAAAAGTAATCTTTGGAAAGGGTCCTGGCAGCCAACCTGTTCCTAACGGCCCTGATAAGCGCGTACCCATGTGGAAGAAGAAATCTATATTTTGGGAGCTACCCTATTGGGAAATCCATGAGGTCCGCTCCGCAATCGACGTGATGCACCTGACGAAGAATCTCTGCGTGAATATTCTAGGCTTCCTGGGCTTGTATGGGAAGTCAAAAGATACACCGGAAGCACGGGAGGACCAGGAACGTCATAAACGAAGAGATGGCATGCATCCAGGGCAGTTTCAAGGGCGTGCCAGCTACGCTCTTTCTAAGGAAGAGAAGGAAATCTTCTTTGAAGTCCTTTTCAGTATCAAGGTCCCGACTGGCTTCTCGTCGAATATAAAGGGAATCGTAAATATGAAAGACAAAAAATTCCAAAACCTAAAGTCTCATGACTGCCACGTGCTTATGACGCAATTGCTTCCGGTTGCATTGAGGGGAATTCTACCGGAAAATGTTCGCCTGGCAATTGTGAAGGTATGTGCATTCCTCAATGCAATTTCTCAGAAGGTAATCGATCGAGAAAGTCTATCAGGGTTACAGATTGATGTGGTCCAATGTCTGGTCAGCTTTGAGTTGTTGTTCCCGCCATCCTTCTTCAATATAATGACACACCTCCTAGTTCACCTAGTCGAAGAGATTAGAATTCTCGGTCCTGTATTTCTACACAATATGTTCCCCTTCGAGAGGTTCATGGGAGTCTTAAAGAAATATGTTCGTAACCGTGCTAGGCCAGAAGGAAGCATCTCCAAGGGCTATGGAACAGAGGAGGTCATTGAGTTTTGTGTGGACTTTCTTCCTGACCTTAAGCCGATTGGTGTTCCTGAATCTCGGTATGAGGGTAGGCTGACAGGAAAAGGCACACTAGGAAGGAAAGCAAAAGTATGTATGGACGGGCATTCTTTCTCTCAAGCACACTACACAGTTCTACACAATTCCACCGTGGTGGCTCCGTATATCGTGAGACACAAGAATATTCTACGCTCCGAAAACCCGGGGAAGACTGACTCTTGGATTAAAGGGGAATACGAGAAGACTTTCGGCAGTTGGTTGCAGACACATCTCATGAATGATGACACCGTTGGAGATCAGCTGTACTGTTTGGCCAGGCCACCATCTTCTACTATATGTACTTTCCAAGGGTACGAGATAAATGGGAATACATTTTACACGGTTGCCCAAGATAAAAAGAGCACCAACCAAAACAGTGGTGTCCGCTTTGATGTAACAGACGAGAATGGGCACTGTTTGGAAACATATTACGGGTACATAGAGGAGATATGGGAACTTGACTATGGACCTACTTTTAAGATCCTTTTGTTTCGGTGCAAATGGGTGAAGCTGTCAGGAGGCGGGGTAGTTGTAGACCAAAAGTACGGTATGACAACAGTGGATCTCAACAATCTTGCGTACATGGATGAACCATTTGTCCTAGCCAACGATGTTGCTCAGGTATTCTATGTGAAGGACATGTCTACAAAAACGAGAAAAATAAATCAGCAAAAGAAGACATCGTCCGATGAGCCAAAGCGCCACATAGTTCTTTCAGGGAAAAGAAACATCGTGGGAGTAGATGACAAGACAGACATGTCAGTAGATTATAATAAGTTTCATGAAATTCCGCCCTTCAAAGTGAAAACTGACCCAAGCATCCTACTGAATGATGAAGATTCTTCATGGCTACGACCCAGAAGAAAATAGAAATAATAGATAGGAATATTGGTGCAATAATGTAATAATGTATTAAACCTTTTATGTAATGCATGATGAAGATTCTCCATGGCTACGACAGACACGGTTACACCGCTCTTTAGGAAAAAAGCTTTCGTAAACAAATTTTGTAGAAGAAAAAAACCTCCTAGCACAAAGCTTGAATTTTTAATTAAAAATGGCAAAATAGTTAATAGTTAGGATAGTTAAAATAATTAATTTTTAAAATAGAAAATAGTTTTGAATTATCTATTCAATTTCAAACACTTTTCATTTTTATAGTTTTGTCAAATACTCAAATATGCAAAAAGAATATTAATAAACATAGTTTTTAATTAAAAATGGCAAAATAGTTAATAGTTAGGATAGTTAAAGTAATTAATTTTTAAAATAGAAAATAGTTTTGAATTATGTATTCAATTTCAAACACTTTTCATTTTTATAGTTTTGTTAAATTCTTAAATATGCAAACAGAATATTAATAAACATAGTTTTTAATTAAAAATGGCAAAATAGTTAATAGTTAGGATAGTTAAAATAATTAATTTTTAAAATAGAAAATAGTTTTGAATTATCTATTCAATTTCAAACACTTTTCATTTTTATAGTTTTGTCAAATACTCAAATATGCAAAAAGAATATTAATAAACATAGTTTTTAATTAAAAATGGCAAAATAGTTAATAGTTAGGATAGTTAAAGTAATTAATTTTTAAAATAGAAAATAGTTTTGAATTATGTATTCAATTTCAAACACTTTTCATTTTTATAGTTTTGTTAAATTCTTAAATATGCAAACAGAATACTAAACAAATAAAAGAAAAAATAGAAAATAGTCCTTTAGTCCCGGTCCGTGCCACAGACCGGGACTAAAGGCCCTGGCTGCGGAAACCCCCACCCGAGGCCTTTAGTCCCGGGCGGTGGCACGGACCGGGACTAAAGGGGGGCCTTTAGTCCCGGCCTGAGCCACCGCCCGGGACTAAAGGTCCCGGGGTATAAAAAGCTTCCTTCTTCTCCGCCGCGAAACACTTAGCAGTTTCGCGCGCGAGGAAGCACAGACGACGCCGCCAGGCTGCCGCGCCGCCGTTCGCCGACCACCGCGCCAGCCCGCCGCGCCGCCGCATTGCGCCGCCGCCGCCGCGCCGCGCCACCGCCGCCGCCGAAGTTAGCGCGCGCAGCACCCGCGCCGCCGCGCCGCCTGCACGCGCCGCCAGCACCCGCCGCCGCGCCGCTGCACCCGCCGCCGCGCCGCCTGCACCCGCCGTCCGCCGCGCCGCCTGCAAGGTTTTTTGCAAAAAAATTCTATTTTGTTAATTAGTTAATTAGCTAGTGTTAATTAGGGTTAGGGTTAGAATTGAATTATTTTAGTTAGAATAGCATTATTTAGTTAGAATAGCATTATTTTAGTTAGAATAGCATTATTTAGTTAGAATAGCATTATTTTAGTTAGAATAGCATTATTTAGTTAGAATAGAATTATTTTACTTAGAATAGAATTAGTTTAGTTAGAATAGAGTTATTTTAGTTAGAATAGAATTATTTTAGTTAGAATAGAATTATTTTAGTTAAAATAGAATTATTTAGTTAGAATAGCATTATTTAGTTAGAATAGAATTATTTTAGTTAGAATAGAGTTATTTAGTTAGAATAGAATTATTTTAGTTAGAATAGAATTATTTTAGTTAGAATAGAATTATTTAGTTAGAATAGCATTATTTAGTTAGAATAGAATTATTTTAGTTAGAATAGAGTTATTTAGTTAGAATAGAATTATTTTAGTTAGAATAGAATTATTTTAGTTAGAATAGAGTTATTTAGTTAGAATAGAATTATTTTAGTTAGAATAGCATTATTTAGTTAGAATAGAATTATTTTAGTTAGAATAGAGTTATTTAGTTAGAATAGAATTATTTTAGTTAGAATAGCATTATTTAGTTAGAATAGAATTATTTTAGTTAGAATAGAATTATTTTAGTTAGAATAGAGTTATTTTAGTTAGAATAGCATTATTTTAGTTAGAATAGAATTATATAGTTAGAATAGCATTATTTAGTTAGAATAGCATTATTTAGTTAGAATAGAATTATTTTAGTTAAAATAGAATTATTTAGTTAGAATAGCATTATTTAGTTAGAATAGCATTATTTAGTTAGAATAGCATTATTTTAGTTAGAATAGAGTTATTTAGTTAGAATAGAGTTATTTTAGTTAGAATAGAATTATTTTGCATCATATATAGTTTGTTAGTTTATTAGTTAATCAAATGTTCATTTTTTGCAGAACTATGGATCCACATAGCAGGAAACTTGAAGAGGAAGAACTTATCGAAGATATAATCAAAGACGCCCCCGACGTTGAACCTGCTGAATCTCCGTCGTCATATCTAAACCCCTCCGGAGATGGAATGGAGGTTGATCGACACGAAGATGAAGCCGATGGGGCCGGAGATAGCTCCAATGACGGAGAAGGTGATAGCTCCACTGATGGAGAAGCCGGTGGAGAAGCCGGTGGAGAAATAATAAAGTCCGGCGAGGTATACATATGAAGTTCGACAATCACTTGTAATATGTGAAAAATATTGGAGATAGCTCTATATTGTATACATATACATTCATTTGACGAATGTTTCTCCCTCTTAGGCCTCCACATCGAGCAAAGCTACGAAACGAGGCCCGACTAAAAAGTTGGACGCACGGACGCATTACACCTTTGAGGTGATATTGCCTACGGGCGAACCAAAGCTTCCTAAGAATGCTGCTGACACATTCAAGAAGCAATGCGGAGTTCTCGTTAGGGATCACGTCCCGATCAGCGTTCGGGAGTGGAACAAGCGCAAAGGGGCAGCCGATAGTGACTATGTCGCCGGAAGGTACAAAGATAATCTTTGGAATGATATCATGTCACATTTCAACCTGCCAGAATGTGAGAATCAAGACGCCGCAAATAAACTGAGGGCCAAAGTCAAGCAGTGGACTCTAAAGAAGATGGCCGAACTGTTCCGTAGCTGGAAGACGAAGCTATGGAAAGACTATCTGAAGACAAAGAAAGTGCCAGTATTCGAGGGGTATCTAGCCAAGCAGGCGAATCACTGGAAGGCATTTCAGGAGTATAAGCAGTCAGAAGATGCCAAGGCATTATCAGAAAAGAACAAGAAAAATGCCGACAAGAAGAAATATCACCACACGCTGGGGCCAGGGGGCTATGAGACTGCCATCCCAAAGTGGGATAAGAAAGAGCAAGATCTGCTAGCTAAAGGCATCGTACCTGAACCCATCCGTGATGAGTGGGAATTGAGAGCAAGGAATTGGTTCCTTGCGCATGGTGGTTCGTACGACGAAGAAACAGGGGACCTCATCTGCAGTGACGGTCTTAGGATACCCAGGGAGAATTGGAAAAAAATAGTGAAAGAAATTAAAGAGGGAAAAAGATAGTTCACTGCAGATAGAGAGAAAGATTTGCTCACACTGGTCCTCGGCAATGACGAACATGGAGGACGAACGCGAGGCTTCGGTCCTTCTTACCCGTGGTGGCTTGGGTTTGCCAGAGACCAAGACACTTACAGAAGCCGAGCGAGAGCAAAGAAGCGACAGCAGGATGAGGAGAATGACAAGTTCAACCAGTTGCTTGCCAGGCTTAACGAGCAACAGAAGCAGATTGACGAGCTTAGAGGAGTAGCGCGCCAGGAAGATCCTGCACTCGATATTACCGGCGCCCCATCTAAGCGGAAAAGCAGCGTGGCTGAATCTGAGGCCCCGCCCGACGATGCACGAAGAATGATAGAGGGCGGTCCCGGCTACCCCGTGGATGGAATCAAGGAGTCAACATCATGTGAACTCCATCAGAAATTCAAGAACATATCCATGAAGGTGCCCGTCGGACAAGCTTTACCTTCTGGCCCTGATGCACGCTGGCATGGCCGTGAGATTCCAGCTGGCTTTGCTAAAGTCGGGGTGGATGAAATCATGGCGGGGTTTCATGATATGGAGCTCGACATGGCTGGACCCGAAGATGAGAGGACACTCGGAGAAGTACTGGGTGGAGTCATCCTATGGGACAAGAACTACATCAAGCTTCCAGGCTCGGCCCCAAGGACAACACCGCCTCCGAGTCATCGCAGGTCACCTACACCTCCATCACCTCCAAGCCCTCCACATGACGACGGCCACCACAACACGAGTCCAGATCGATCACCGCCGCCGGACTTGGGTCGGCCGTCTCCGCCGCCCCCCGCTAAGGATACTAAGCGGAAGCGTGCCAGCAAGAACGCTCCGTCGATGAGTTCTAAGCGACGGAGCTCCCCGAAGCGCAAACTGTCGCCCCTCCCAAAGGTACCTCATGCTAATCTTCCTATCAGACCTTATGATCGTACCGACGAGGAAAACGCCAGGATAGCAAAGGAACATTATGAGACGCAGATAAAAAAGAAGGAACCCGAGCCCCGCCCGGAATACACCGAGAAGCAAATAGCATATGCAAAATACTTCATGACCCTTCCATCACAGTATGACTTACACCATAAGCCTGACGACTATACACGCACATTGCAGAAGGAAGGGCAAAAGAGCAAGTCACGTGCAAGTGCAAGTGGGAGCAAATCAAGTTCAACTACAAGCAAAAAAAGATCAGACGTTCCTCCGCTTGGACAACAGGCCAAACAGTCGATCCCACCCCTCAGGGTGTTACCCGAGAATGTTCCCTCTCTGGTGCAGGGGCAAGATTTGGAATTAGCAAAGAAGTGGGCGACTGAATGGGGTATCCCGGTTGAAGACGTTCTGGCTTCCCAAGACGACAGGTTACCCAAGGCTGTGGTAGCCCCTAAGCCATAGTTTGTCATGGGAGCGCCTTTGGTCAGCAAAGATAAGTTGGATGATCTCCCAACAAATATGCGTTACTTGCATACATGGTACTTAAGTTCATCAAAGAATGGGAGAACGATGATCGTGGCGCGTGTCCCACGGGAGTACTACGGCCGCCCCGAAGACATCCATATCGACTTTGATGAACTCTTCCAGATGTACAATGCCGACGCCCTCGACAAATCGCTTATGAGTTGCTATTGTCTGTAAGTTTTTCAATTCGTTGTGTACATATAACTTGTTCAGATATTTCAATTCATTGTCTACATATAACTTGTTCAGTTATTTCAATTCATTTTCTACATATAACTTGTTCCGTTCGGACTTGTACTCTATTATGCAGAATGAAGATTCTGGAATGTAAAAGTAGGAACATCCTAAATATTGGGTTTATTGACCCAGATAAAATACATATAGCGACGCTAACTGATAAACCCAAGGAGACGGAGGAAAACTTTCTAAGGTTTCTAACAGATCAAAATTTTTGTGACCACATACTGTTTCCATACAACTTCAAGTGAGGGTCTTATTCTGTTGTGTCCATTCACTTATGAGTGTAATTGATAAGTTACTGACACATATATATATACATGTGCAGCTTCCACTGGATTATGTTGGACATTCAAATTGATAAGGGAAGAGTGGATGCCTTCGACCCATTATCGAGACCCTTGGAACAGTTCCAAAGCCTCCAGGACATGCTCCAAGGGTAATTTCAATCATTCTTGCGCTCTATCGGTCTCTTTCGATGATTTTCTGATATATCAATTAATGAAAAACTTAGCAAATCATTTTCCTTGTCGGGCAGGGTTTGGAAGCGGTTCAAGTGCGTGACTCCCGGTTGTCGATGGATTTCGTGTCGCAAGAACACGTGGTACCACGCGACGGACCCAAGGATTCGAACGCAGGGGGCTGAACGTGTGAGATCTTGGATCGCAACGAAACACGGTGACGGAAGCCTCGATTGTCGGACGCACTACGCACTGCAGAGAGGGAGACCGAGCTTTACCCAGGTTCAGGGCCCTCGTGGTGAGGTAAAACCCCTACTTCCTGCCTTCTTGTATTACGACGCGATACCTCGCGAGGAGTACAAGGCCTTGGTTACAAAGCTCTAGCTGGCCAGAGGTTGAAGAACCTGCGTGCCCAGCTAGCCGCTTGAAGAAGATGAAGATCCGATCCCCCTTAAGGGGTAGCCTCTCCCTCCTTTTATAGCGCCAAGGTCCTCCTTCCCCTTACCTTCTTGGGGAAGGGGTTGCCACACACGGCCAAGGAGGGAGGACAGCTGTAGACTATGCTCTTCCATAGACTTGGTCTTTGCAGGGTCGTGGCGCCGGTCCACAGGAGTGGGTGGAGGAGGCTGACGTCCTCCTCTGGCGCCCCGCACCGTCCATGCTATATTTAGGGGGGTGGCCAACTGCCACTGTGCCGCTTTGGGCAGGCACAGAGAAAGTTGGTCTCCTCCCTGTCGGGGGTAGCGTGGACGGTACGCGGTCTTCTGCCCGTTGCCCTTCTTGCTCTGCACGAAAACGTGCTGAGCTGGCGTGGGCGAGCGTCATCTCCTCACCAGCGGGGGCTCGTGAGGAGGTCTTCTGGTCCTTAGCGGTTTCCGTCGTCGTTCTCCTCACGAGGCGCCTCCTCGTGAGGGTCTTCTCCGAAGCGAAGATTGCTGGTTATCTCCTGGGCTGAAGATGGGCCGATGACGGGGCCCAGGAGCAGGTGGACCGGGATACCCCGGTATCCATTACACCGACAGTAGCCCCCGGGAGCCCGGCCCACAACGCGCCCTCTTGAGGAAGCGAAGGGTCGGGGGCCCCCGAAGCTGCTGGGCCCTCCAACGGCACGCGTCAACCGCGCGGTCAGAGGACCATGTGAAGATGCAGAGGCTGCGGACACGTGCCGTGGCCGCAGCTGGTGAGACGAAACGGCGGCGACGCTACAGTCTCCGAGGCGTCATCCATCATAATGATGCGTCGCTTGACTGCAGAGCGCTGCGCCAACGCTTCGGTTCCCGCGCTGGGATTTGACGCATCGACGCTGGATGATCCCCTTAAATAGGTCCTCCTCGAGACCGTCGGCACTTCACCTCCTTCCTCCAGTGCCACTTCTGCTTCTTCTTCCCTGAGAGCATGGACCCTTCCAACTCCGCCGCCGCCGCCGGTCCAAGCTCCGGAACGAAGCGTCGAGGGCGCCCTCCGGGCAGCGGGAACAAGGCGAAGGTCCCGGCCCAGTGGACCCCCGACGCCGGGGGCCCCTTGCGCATTGGCGCGCCGAGGCAGAACGAGGCGATTCGCCCAGCCTCGGGGACCTCCGGCGCCCTGACCCTCCGGGGCCCCGCACGCGGCGGAGCCCTGAACTCGCCGTCGCCGCTGGCGACGGCGCCTGCTCCCCGCGCCTCGGGGAGCATTGATCGGGCCCTCCGGGAGGTGGAGGCCGCCCTAGGCCCCCCTCCCCCTGCTGCAGATCTTCCGGCCCCGCCGGTGAACGGAGTGATCGCCACTCCGCGCCACCTGGCGGCGGCGATGCTGGGACCCCTCGTCGCCCCGGGGTCCCGATTCTTGGAGCTCCTCGTCGTCGTCGACGCCCCGGGGTTCAACTCCCTCCGGTTGCCCGACGCCATCCGGAGGGTGCTTCACGCCCACGGCCCAGCCGTCGGGGAGATCGCCCTGGGGGAGCAGAGCAGGCCAGATCTCTTCTGGCCTGTGGACATCCTCTTCGGGCCGACCGGCAACGTTGTCCTCTCCGGCCGCTGGAGGCCCTTCGCCCTCGGCTGCCGCCTCCGCATCGGCGACCGCCTCGTCTTCCGCTTCAAGCTGGGGACCCTGGAGGCGATGGTGCGGATCTTCACCGCCGACGGCGTCCGCCGCACCTACCCCCAGCTCCCGGCGCAGTGAAGAGGAGGTCCTGGGCGGTAGTCTTCTGGGGAGGGGAGCTAGTCTCCTCCCCTTTTCGTTGTGTAGTCCTTGCCGGCGGGGAATGCCCCGCCGTGCTTTGCTCCTTCCCCCTCTGGGGGCGCTTTAATGAAATCCAGTTGCTTAATCTTGCTGTCCTTCACTGTCCCGGCCATTTGCTTGCTCGAGAGCCCTGGCGAGCTGCAGGTATCGACGGGAAGCCTCCCTCCACCTCGGAGCTCGGGACGGGTTCGGCGCCGATGACACAATGGACGATTCCTGAGACAAGAAGTTGTAGAAAGAGTTGGAAACGAAAAAACCCCAAATCCCCGAAACTGGAAAAATAAGTCGGTAAAA
This sequence comes from Dactylis glomerata, assembly GCA_007115705.1. Taxonomy (NCBI): domain Eukaryota; kingdom Viridiplantae; phylum Streptophyta; class Magnoliopsida; order Poales; family Poaceae; genus Dactylis; species Dactylis glomerata. Next base: position 169,720 of record QXEO01000107.1, read on the forward strand.
CAAACGAAAAAAGAAGGAAAATAAGATGCCCCTGTGACCGGCACAGGGACCTTCTCCGTCGTGGAGGAGCGCGGCACTATCTGTGCCAGCAGCTAAGGGCAAATTGCCGCGCGTGGCGATTCACGGGGCCTTCCTCGTCGTTGAGGGAAGCTGGACCCTCACGGACGTGAAAACGTCGACGCTTAAGAGAGCCCAGAGACCGTCGACACCTCACAAGGGTTGCTCATGAGGTGAAGGGCCTGGCGCGGACCTCCGGATCTGCGTCTCCTTCGCAAGATTTATCGGAGCGGGCTTGGTCTTCAATAATCCTGCCACGTTAGGCCTTCCTCGGGAGAGGGAATCTTCCTGCGGATGCTGATGCATCGACGCGTCTTTGCTCCCTCGTGAGGGTTGCTCACGAGGGGTAGGTCCTTAGCGGGTGCCATGGGCACACCTTGGACTTTTCCTCGAAGATTTTTTATTTTCTGGAGCACTTCGCGAGGAACTAAGCACCATGGGCATCCAGAGGTGATCGTTAATGGGGCCGTCGCCCCCGACCAGAGCTCGCTCCCTTCGGGTTTTTCGGGCTTGCTGTTTTCCGGGCGAAGGCCCCAGCATAGACACCGTGCCTAGCCCCCTTCCGCGAGGAGTACAACAGAAAATAAATGGACTTCATGCCATTTTGATGTCATGCCGAAGCAGAGGCGCTATATTGCGCTTTAACTTAATATCAGTGCTTAAGAGCAGATTGAGCTGATACAAGTGCCGTGCAAACGGTCTTTTTCTCCTCGTGAGGAACCTAAGGGTAGAACTTTCGCAGATGAGCTATGTTCCACGGGTTCCCCACTGGCACGCCTTCTGCGGTTTCCAGCCGCGCCGAGCCTGGCCTGGCGATATGCGTCACCTTGAAGGGTCCTTCCCACATTGGAGACAGCTTGTGCAGGCCCTCGCGAGAGAGTATTCTCCTCAGCACCAGGTCGCCGACCTCCAGAGTTCTTGCTCGAACATGGCGGCTATGGTAGCGGCGTAGTCCTTGCTGGTACCTCGCGGCGCGGAGCGCGGCTTGGCACCGAGCTTCTTCGAGCAGAAGGAGGCGGTCCTTGATGAGGTCCTCTTGGCGAATTTCATCGAAGGCGAGCACTCTTGGCGACCCGAACTTGACGTCGGTGGGAAGAACAGCCTCCGCCCCGTAGACCAGGAAGAAAGGGGTTTCTCCGGTGGCCTTGGTGGCGGTAGTCCTGATGGACCACAAGATGGATTGGAGGTTGTCTAACCATTTTTTGCCGCAGGCTTCGAGCTTGGCGTTGAAGCTTTTCGTCTTGAGCCCTTTGAGCACTTTAGCGTTGGCGCGCTCGGCTTGACCATTGCTCCTGGGGTAAGCGACGGAGGCGAAGCAGATTTTGATGCCAGTCGATGTGCAGTATTCCCGGAACAAGCCGCTGGTGAACTGGCTGCCGTTGTCGGTGATTATGCGGTTAGGCACACCAAAGCGGCAAACCAGTCCACGGATGAACTTGACGGCGGACCTGGCCGGGATTGTGCACACCGGTTCCACCTCCACCCACTTGGTGAACTTGTCGATGGCGACGTAGAGGTAGCGATAGCCCCCTTGCGCTCTGGGAAATGGACCGAGGATGTCCAGCCCCCAAACTGCAAAGGGCCAAGTGAGTGGGATGGTGCGCAGCTCTTGCGCCGGCTGATGTATCTGCTTGGCGTGGAATTGGCACGCCTCGCACCTCTTGACCATCTCCGACGCATCTCCGAGCGCCGAAGGCCAGTAGAAGCCGCTTCGATATGCCTTCGTAGCTAGAGTCGCGGCTGAAGCGTGGTGCCCACATTCGCCGGCATGGATGTCCCTTAGAAGCTCTTGGCCTTGGTGAGTAGATATGCACTTCAGAGCGACGCCATTTGGGCGACGCCGGTACAAGTCACCATCCTTGACACAGTAGCCCGAAGCTTGCCGCACAATCCTCTCGGCCTCCTCTTCATACTCAGGAAGCCTGCTGCTGGTGAGGTAGGCCTTGAGCTCGATGATCCAATCCACTCCCTCCTGCCGGGCCAATGCCAGGGACGCGGTCACCCGAAGGAGGCCCGCAATCCGGAGCCCCCTGCTCCGGCGGTGGCGGCAAAGCGGAAGGAGGAGGTGGTTCGGATGTCGACGGAGAAGCGGACGGTTTGAAGAGACGCTCCTCGAAGACGCCGGCGGGCTGCGCCAGGCGATGAGAAGCGCGCTTGGCGATCTCGTCGGCCTCCACGTTTTCCCCTCTCGGGATGTGCTTCAGCTCCAAGCCTTGGAAGCGTTTTTCCATCTTTCGATGCTCCTCGAGATAAGCCGCCATGTGCTCATCCTTTGGAGTGTAGCTCTTGTTGGAGAAATTCACAACCAGCTGTGAATCTCCTTTGACGATGAGGCGCTTGATGCCCAAAGCATTCGCAGCCCTTAAGCCTACAAGAAGTCCTTCGTACTCCGCGATGTTGTTGGAGACCTTGTGTTCTGGCCCAAAGCAGAGCTGCACAGCGTAGAAAAGCTTGTCTCCCGAGGGAGAGGTTAAGACAGCGCCTGCTCCCGCGCCCGGAAGGTTGAAGGCGCCGTCGAAGTGCATGACCCAGAGGCCCGGGGCCTCCTCTCCAGGGAGAGTCGACTCCACCTCTGGAGGCTCGTCTACGAATGGATCAGTCCATTCTGCAGTGAACTCGGCCAAAGCCTTGCTCTTGATTACCTTTGTAGTTTCGAAGGAGATCTCGAAAGGCTGAAGCTCCACAGCCCACTCAGCCACCCGCCCGGTGACATTGGGGTTGCGCAGGACGGTTTCCAGGGGCCGATCGGTTACCACCTTAATCGGGTGACCCTAGAAGTAGTGGCGTAGCTTCCGCGAGGCGATGAGCAAGGTGTAGAGCAGCTTTTGCTGCATTGTGTAGCGTTCCCGCGCGTCGCGCAGTACCGTGCTGACGAAGTACACAGGCTTTTGCACCTTGACGACCCCCTCGGAAGGCTCCCCCTCAGGAGGCTTTTGAGCGTTGCTCTGAGAGAGCGGCTCGGTCGGCGAAGATCCCTCGGGTGGCTCCTCCCGAGGGGCGGGAGGTGAAGCGGCCTCTTCCTCGTGAGGAGCCCCCGAGCCTAGAGGAGTGACCTCCTTGGCGATTACCTTGACGTCCCGCTCCGCGACGAGAACGGCACTTGCAGTCCTTGGAGTTGCCGCGATGTAGAGTAGCAAGGGCTCGCGAGTCGTTGGGGCAACCATGATCGGTGGGCTCGTGAGGTACCTTTTTAACTCGGCGAAGGCCTTGTCGGCTTCCGGAGTCCACTCGAACTTGCCGGTGCGCTTCATGAGCTTGAAGAAGGGCAAAGCTTTTTCCCCACTCCTCGCGATGAAGCGCCCCAGGGCTGCCATGCACCCCGCGAGGCGTTGCATTTCCTTAAGATTGCGCGGAGGACGCATCTCTTTGATGGCCTTGACCTTGTCGGGGTTCGCCTCTATCCCGCGATTGGACACGAGGAACCCCAACAGCTTTCCCGACGGTACGCCAAAGGTGCACTTGGCGGGGTTGAGCTTGATGTTTACCTTCCTCAGGTTGACGAATGTTTCCTCCAGATCCTCGATGAAGGTGCGACCCTCGCGGGTCTTGACGACGATGTCGTCGACGTAGGCTTCCGCATTCCTTCCCATCTGAGACCCCAGGGCCTTACGCATGAGCCTTTGGAAGGTGGCTCCTGCGTTCTTCAGGCCGAAAGGCATGCAGACGTAGCAGTACACCCCACAGGGTGTGATGAAGGCGGTCTTCTCCTCGTCCTCCTTTGCCATCTTGATCTGATGATAGCCGGAGAAAGCATCCAAGAAGCAAAGGAGGTCGCAGCCGGCGGTGGAGTCGACGATTTGATCTATCCTCGGGAGAGGATAAGGGTCCTTGGGACAGGCCTTGTTGAGACTTGTGAAGTCCACGCAGAGGCGCCCACTGCCGTTAGCCTTTGGGACGACCACCGGATTAGCAATCCAGGTGGGGTGGGCTACCTCGCGTATCAACTTGGCCTTCTTCAGCTTCTCTATCTCCTTGACGATGAAGTCTTGCTTCTCTTGCGCTTGCTTTCTGGTCTTCTGCTTCACGGGGTGTGCCTGAGGGCACACGGCTAAGTGGTGCTCGATCACCTCCCTGGGAACACCGGGCATATCCGACGGAGTCCAAGCGAACATGTCAGAATTTGCCCGCAGGAAGGTGACGAGCGCGCTTTCCTATTTGGGGGAAAGCCCTGCCCCGATGGTGACGAAGTTTTCGCAGCCCCCAGCCTGCAGCGGGACCTTCTTGGTTGCCGAGCGCTCTTGGGTAAACTGGGGCCTCCTCCCTGAGGGTACCGCAGCTTCCCCAATGCTCAAGTCCATCATGGGATGGTCCAGGTCCTCGCTTGGAGTAGGCGATGCAGAGGCGGCGAACTTCTTCCCTGTCGAACCCAGAGGGTTGGGCTCGAGAGAGGCCTTCTTTGCAGCAGCCCGCTCTTGGGATACGAGCTGTTTTTTCCTCGTGAGGTCGCCGGAGTGTTCCAGTAGATCTTCGTCGGCGGGGAACATGGAGGCGGCCTCACGGTAGACATGCTCAACCGATCGGAGAGCATCCTTCTCATTGCAGCGCACGGTGATCGTGCCGTTGGCGCCCGGAATCTTGAGGACGTTGAAGCCATGGTGCGTTGCTGCCATGAACCTAGCCAAGGCTGGGTAGCCGAGGATGGCATTGTATGGCAGGGCGATGTAGGCAACGTCGAAGTCGAGGCTTTCTGTCCTGTAGTTGTCCCGGGTGCCGAAGGTGACGGGCAGGCTTACCTGCCCAATTGGCGTCGTAGATCCCTCGGTTACCCCGAAGAACGGCCGAGTTGGCATGAGCCGGTGGTACGGCACCTGCATCTTTTCGAAGATCTCGACATAGATGATGTTGAGGCCCGCCCCTCCGTCGATGAGGGTGCGATTGACGGCGACGTTGTTGATAGTTGGCGTGCACAAGAGGGGGATTGTGCCCACGCCCCTTGTGGAAGCCGGATGATCCTCCTCGTCGAAGCCAATCTTGCACGTCGACCACTTCATCAGGCAACTGCCGAAGTTGGGCTATGCCGCCGCGATTTCCCGCGACAGCTGCTTGAAGTGCCGATTTGACAGAGGAGCCTGAGCTCCACCCAGGAGGCAAGCGACGAAGTCTCGTGGCTCTTGATAGCCCCCCTGGTTCTCCTCCCGATGATCGTTTGCTGGTGGGGGTAGCGGCAGCGGCTCGGGATCGTCTCGAGACAGACCCCCACGGCGGCGACCTTCCTCGCGGTCGTCGTCGCGGCAATCGCCCCGGGATCCACTCTTGCCGTTGCTGCGGCCACCCCCACGACGCTTGGAGACACCGTTCTCCTCGTGAAACTTCCGGACAATCCAACAATCCTCGGTATTGTGGGTGTCCTTCTTGTGGATGAGGCAGTAGCGGCGATGTCGACCTTTATCGCGATCGGAGCGGTCCCCGCGGCGTTGCTTATGATCTGGCTCCGCCGCGAGGGCAGCAGCCTCCTTTCGCTTGGGGTCCTTGGACTTCGGCTTTGGGGGAAGCGCCTCCGGCAGATTGTGCACGAAGAGCCTCCCCTCCTCAGCCTTGGCGCAGCGGTCGGCGATCTCGAAGAGCCTGACGACGGAAGTCAGCTCATCATTCACGGACAGCTTCTCCCGCATCTTGACGTCGGAGACGCCCGTGGAGAATGCGGAGATGACCTCCTCGTTGGAGATCCTGGGAATCTTGTTCCTCATCTGACTGAAGCGCTGGATGTACTGACGAAGCGTCTCGCCCTTGTACTGTCGCACCGCCTTAAGATCGTTCTTGGTGGCGGGGCGCTCGTACGTGGGCATGAAGTTGGCAACGAACTGACGACATAAATCCTTCCACGAAGTCACGGATTCGTGAGGAAGATTCATGAGCCAAGTCCGCGGAGCGTCCTTGAGGGCCATGGGGAACCAATTGGCCATGGCGCGCTGATCTCCACGCGCAGCCTGGACGGCGACGACGTAGAGTTGGAGGAATTCGACAGGATTTGTGGTCCCGTCGTAGCGCGTGGCGATGTCGGGCTTGAACTTGTCAGGCCAGACGACGTAGCGCTGCTGGCGAGTGAGGGCGAGACACCCGGGGTTCTAGATCGGGACGCCGGGGGTCCTGACGTTCTTGCCAGCCTCGCCGATGTCATCGATGGCGCGATCATGATTTTCGCGGCGGCGCTCGAGGGAGACGCGTGCGTCTTCCGGAGCGCGTTGGACGATCTGGCAGCTGGGCTCCCCGCGCGGCGACGATGCGGCGCGGGAAACCACCCTCTTGGCCTTGTTGGCCATCCCATCCCCGGCGCCCGGGGCGCGATGCCCCGCCGCCGGATCTGGGCTCCCCGCGCCCTGGCCTCCTCCCAAGGCCGGGTCTTCGTTGGCGATGGCGACGAGCTCGGCGATTCGAGCGCGCCACCCCTCACGCCCGTCATCAGTGGGTTGATAGCGCAGCAGCTCCTGCGCCATGGCGAGTGCCTGCGCAGGAGACAGCTGACTCCCAGAACGAGCGCGAGAAGTAGCGGTGGCGGTGAAGGAGAGCGAAGGCTCTGTCCGCTCAGACGGGAGGTAGGAGGACTCCAGATCTTCCTCCTCTTCCTCCTCTGCCGAAGCTTCACGACGACGGAAGATGGGCTCGGTTTGCCCCCGAGCAGCGTTGCGACGGCGAAGACGCTCGAGCCTTGCGTTGGCGTCGGCCATGTCGAAGCAGATCTAGAAGAAAAAACACCACAGCCCCCTACCTGGCGCGCCAAATGTCGATGGATTTCGTGTCGCAAGAACACGGGGTACCACGCGACGGACCCAAGGATTCGAACGCAGGGGGCTGAACGTGTGAGATCTTGGATCGCAACGAAACACGGTGACGGAAGCCTCGATTGTCGGACGCACTACGCACTGCAGAGAGGGAGACCGAGCTTTACCCAGGTTCAGGGCCCTCGTGGTGAGGTAAAACCCCTACTTCCTGCCTTCTTGTATTACGACGCGATACCTCGCGAGGAGTACAAGGCCTTGGTTACAAAGCTCTAGCTGGCCAGAGGTTGAAGAACCTGCGTGCCCAGCTAGCCGCTTGAAGAAGATGAAGATCCGATCCCCCTTAAGGGGTGGCCTCTCCCTCCTTTTATAGCGCCAAGGTCCTCCTTCCCCTTACCTTCTTGGGGAAGGGGTTGCCACACACGGCCAAGGAGGGAGGACAGCTGTAGACTATGCTCTTCCGTAGACTTGGTCTTTGCAGGGTCGTGGCGCTGGTCCACAGGAGTGGGTGGAGGAGGCTGACGTCCTCCTCTGGCGCCCCGCACCGTCCATGCTATATTTAGGGGGGTGGCCAACTGCCACTGTGCCGCTTTGGGCAGGCACAGAGAAAGTTGGTCTCCTCCCTGTCGGGGGTAGCGTGGACGGTACGCGGTCTTCTGCCCGTTGCCCTTCTTGCTCTGCACGAAAACGTGCTGAGCTGGCGTGGGCGAGCGTCATCTCCTCACCAGCGGGGGCTCGTGAGGAGGTCTTCTGGTCCTTAGCGGTTTCCGTCGTCGTTCTCCTCACGAGGCGCCTCCTCGTGAGGGTCTTCTCCGAAGCGAAGATTGCTGGTTATCTCCTGGGCTGAAGATGGGCCGATGACGGGGCCCAGGAGCAGGTGGACCGGGATACCCCGGTATCCATTACACCGACACCGGTATCCGGCATGAGAAGCTGACCTTTAGAGCGGCTCAGGTAAGTAGTAGTATGATATACTTCTATTTTCAATACATTTGTAATGCTAGGTTATTATTTTGATTATATATATTCTATTCTCGTAAAGTGCGACCAGCAGCCACGGGGGACGCATCTATGTGGATACTATGTTTGCGAGACCATTCGCACGTTTACCTCTGAGCACAAGGATTACAGATACGATGTAAGCAATAAATATTCACACCTCTATTTTTACTCGTCATTCTTTGTTATCATGATTGATATTCATATTCATCTCCTCTTCTTATATAGTACACGGCCATGCGGGAGAAGTACCTACCAGAGCAACGCGCGATTGCTGTTGCAGAGGAGCTGGCGACCTTTCTGAGAATAGAAGCTATAGACGACAAAGGACGATTTAGTGTAGCTAGGGGCCATTACTGATGTTGGTCCATGTAATCGAATAGACGGGCTCTAGTCCCGATAATTCTGATCTCCATATAATTGTATATATATGCTCGCTTGTAAGATAAGTTAATCTTATATATATGCATAAACTAATTCCCGAACACGCACCAAACGAGGCATCACGTTAATCCCCCGAACACCTAAAACCCCTAAACCCTAAAAACCCTAAAGTAAAAAAGCAAAATCTGTAGATGCCTTTAGTCCCGGTCTGTGTTACAAACCGGGACTAAAGGTCCTGGCCCTGGATCCCTCGGAGACGCCCATGTGGACAGCCTGCAGTCTCGGCTGGTAACCAGGCCGGGACTAAAGGGTTAGCCTTTAGTCCCGCGGCTGGGTTCCCGGTTGGCAAACCGGGACTAAAGGCCATTACGGGCCGGGACCGAAGGTGCTGTCCCCACTAGTGGTTCCATCTAAGGGGCACATTACAGCAATGTACAACCCGTGCCCAAGTCGAACAAAGAAGAAAAAAGCATTACGATACAAGTCAATCTAGCAGTTACTTCGCCTCTAGCTACAACGGAGTATCTACACTGGTCAGAACAACCAATCGAGTTCAGCAGAGAAGATCACCCTATAACAGTACCTTGGCCAGGAAACGCGCCTCTGGTACTAAAAGCTCAAATCGGCACATATGATGTCAATAGAATATTCATGGACGCGGGAAGTGGAATCAATTTGATATATGCGAAAACGCTCAGAGCAATGCATATATCACTAGAGTTCCTGAAGCCAATAGACTGTTCCTTCCATGGGATCGTACCAGGAAGCGCCAATTATCCACTAGGTCGGATAGCACTCAACGTTTGCTTCGGCAACCGACAAAACTACAGAAAAGAAAAGCTCGACTTTAAAGTCATGGACTGGCCATCACAGTATCATGCGATCCTCGGGCGACCTGCATTTTCGCGATTCATGGCAGTACCTCACTATACATATCTAGTACTCAAGATGCCAGGACCAAAGGGAAGCTTCGAGGTTTCAGACCTATGCGACAAGGAGTTCCATAAAATGGCATAAAACTTTGGCATGGTAGCCAACTATGCAGAGAAGGCAAAAAGCACGACTACGGGAGGCGACAAGCTACCCAAAGGACGTACTGCGGAGTCAGAGATGAACAAACCACGAGTAGAAGCATCAGGAGAAGACAAAACTATGGAAGAAGAAGAGAAGGCCACGACGGCATAAGTAGCAAGAACAACAAAGTAGAGTAGAAGAATAAGGCTGTAAAAGCCACGAGTTATCCCAGGGCAATGCCCTCTAGATCCAGAACACAGGTCATAGGCCGGATCTCTTGGGTCACCCCATGTATCTTATATTCCAAGTATAATAAAGACAAAACGTTCCTCATATTCGAGTTTACGAGTCTCTCATAAGAAAAATGCGGCAAATGCACGAATCATCCAAAACGCTCTGAGAACAAATTTCAAACATATAGTCGCGAAATAAGAAACTCTCGCGTTCCACATATACACGAGTATCACAGCATCGGGTTATCAGAATCATCTACACCTAAAGGATCTAAATAGTGATACTCACGGAAAAATGCGGCATCCTCCCGCAACAGCCTAGCTATAATCCTTCGAGCAGGCTGCAAGGTATTCTCCAGATGTACTCGAAGACTAGCTCCACCCGAGGGATAGCTCAGCGACATAGAACTATAATTGAGTCTTGGGTGCCACTTACGTATCCACCCAAGAGCAAAGTTGGCACCCGCCACTAAGTTCAGTTCTATCAACCGATGAATACGCTGACTGGATCTAAAAGCGTCGAGTAGCAGCGGAAAACTTCCAGGTAGAGGATTGCGAGAAAGCATGACAGAGTGCATGGTTATGAGAGCTCTTCGGCAACCATCGACTGACTCTCCGATATGCTGGGCACGGTCCTGAAGCAAAACGATAGCACGGCGGTGTCGAGGATCAGACCACAAACTATCAATACCCTCTGATGTTTTTTCCAGAGCCGTATTTCGCTCGACAACTCGATGAGCCTCAGCAGCAAAATCTAAACAAGTGCCTAAGAGGACAAAGGATATCACAAAGCAGTAATGGAACAAAAGGGGAAAAGAGAAGTTGCAAGGAACCTTACATTATAGCATCTCGCAAGCAGATTCGATAATGCCAATGATAAAAGATTCGCATTCTTCATGGTGGACAACCTTCGCCATCAGACTAGACACCTCGTCATCAAGAACAGATATCCGCTTCATCAAACCACAAGCCTTGCTAGCTTTGTCTATAGTCATCTGCGCTTGGCGTTTGGCTAAAGTCAAGCGATTCTCAAGATCAGAAATCCTTGAAGAATACTCAGCGCATTGGTAGCAGCGGCGAGGAGGCGACGAAACTTTAGAGTCAAACGCACCAGAGGGAGCATGGGACTTGAAGGATCGCCAATACACACAGACTGGAAGCCAAAAAAGAAAGGAAAGGAGAAGCATTTCAGAAACTAACACGATATATCATAGAGAAGAAGCATATTTACATAGATGCAAACCCTTTGACTAAGGTTCTCGGGTTGCATACGACTAAAGGTTTTTTACATCAAAAGCAGAAATTGAAAACTACAACAAAGAAGCCAAGTCTACGCCACCTCAGCAATCTGCTCCGTGGCAGAGGAAGGCATGGCAAAATCAGCGCCAGCAGTTGAAGGAGGCGCGGAATTAGCCGTCACTGGAGTCGAGGAAGTTGGCGTAAAGGAAGCCGCAGAAGCTGCTGAAGGAGAAATGATTGACACTATGGTGGGCGCAAATTTCTTCGCCTTCTCGAAGAAGGCCTTCAGCTCTGAGCGGGTGCGGCCATGAGGAGAGCTAACCTTCTCCCAGTCGAAATCTGCACCATGTGCATAAGAAAGTGCGATAGCACCCTCAGCACGTCATTGTTCGGAACATCAGCCTTTTGCTTGGGCCACAACCCAACGAACATCCACGTAAGAACGCGGCTCACCAACTCAAAGATCTCCTGGATAGATATCCAGTTTGCTTCGAGTAAGTTAACCGCGGTCATCAGAGGATCATCGCCCGGTTACAGCGTCGACAAAGACACCTTGGTAAATCCTATACAGCAAAGGGGAAAGGAAAAAAGCAGGAAAGGAAAATATTAGCAAGTGCAAGAAAGCAACAACAGTCAAAGAAGAGGACAAGACGAGTGTGTACCTCCAGCAGCAGCAGACATCGTGTGGAGCTGCTCAGTCACAGCTTGCTCTCGCTGGAGATGCTCTTTTTTAGCATCGGCCAAAGCCTTCTCCGCTTTCTTCGCCTTAGCCAGTGCCGACTTATGCGACTTTTCAGCACTTGCTTTGGCAACAGTCACAACGTCAAAGGCTTTTCGCGAAGCATTAAGCTCGGCTTCCAGCGATGCAATGCGGGCATTGGCTGATGCTAAAGCATCTGCAGTCCAGCAAAGAAAGGAAAGAAGTCAAACAAATAGCAAAAAGAAGCATATGAGACAAGCAAAGACAAGACAAAAGAATTTACCTTCGGAAGCTTTCGCAACCTTTAGATACTCAGTACACTCGGTGCCCAAGGCGACAAATTTCTTCATCAATGCCTGGCAAAGGAAGGACGCGTAAGAGTATAGATTATGCAAGGAAAGTAAGTCAAGGACATTTACTCACATCATCAAGAGAGATCGTAGATTCATGGGCTTTAAGAGAAATGTCGGCTTTCTTGGATTTTTTCGACCGCTTGGTGCTTCGGGTCACAGGAACCTTCTTGATAGAAGCCCTGGTGGTCCTCGGCGCTTGCACAGCCGGTTCAGTCTCTTGTGCGGAAGGCTCATCAGCAATCACAGCTTGAGTAGAAGGGGCAGCCGCAGCATCCCTTTGCAGCTCCTCGTCATCACTGCAAGAGGAAACAGGTTTTATATAGCCCGAAAGAAAGAAAGCAAGTACAGTAAAATCATAGAACTCACAGAACACTTATGATGCCATGAGGTCGAAGAATTCGACACCTTCTTCTAGAACAGGGGCTTCATTAGCCGCAGTTCTCTGCGCGGAGGTACTCGAAGAAGTAAATTCGTCGACACGCTTCCTCTTCTTGTCCACACCAGTGTCTTCAGAAAGCGCAGGAGGAGGCAATGTCGTCGAGCTGGTATCTTCTTCTGATTCTTCGGCTTCATCTCCATCCTGATTTTCTTCTGCCTCGGGGGCTTCAGATATAGTAGAGGCCAGATCAGCCGGAAGAGGCCCTTCCTCTGGAAGAGGGGGGCGTGAAATGAGGAATTGGTGGTCCTACAAACGAATAAGTCAGAAAAGTAACCAATACAAGGATAAACACAGCTGGAAACCGATGAACTCGATAACAAGTGTACAAAGCAAACAAATACATACCTCGGGTAGGGGGTGCATAGAGTCGAAGTAATTAGCGGACAATTCTGCAACCGCATGATCTTTGGTGAGCTTGGTGAGGCTCCTAACTCGCTTGTCGACTTCTTGCTTCTCCATTAGATCTCCAGAGATGCGAGAAGAATCCACCAAGCCAGAGAAGCTCCAAAGTTTGGAAAGGCGATGCTGCAGGGGTTGAACTCAACGTTGTACAAAGAACACCATGAATTGAATACCCGATAAAGCGCCTCCTTTACCTCCTTTCAGAGCTTGGATGTGGGTCAATAGAGGAGCAAGTTGCTCCATCTCAGCATCTGTGGGAGGCGAATCCCACGATGCCAATTTCTTCAGCTCCTTGGAGGCGTCAAAGGGGGCTAGGCCATACTCGTCTTCGGAGGAGGCCTTACGGTCTTTAATGTAAAACCATTTGGTCCTCCAACCTTGGACTGATGCAGACATGGAAAATTCCAGATACTGCACCTCAAGGCGCACAGAGATGATAGCACCGCCCAGTTCGGGTTTATTGGCTAAAGCAACGCTGGGGCGGAGCCGGAAGATAGATCTCCAAAGAAGAAAGTGGGGCTCAATCCCCAGGAATGACTCACAAAGAGTCACGAAGCAAGCGATATGGAGGATGGAGTTAGGTATGAGCTGGTGAAGCTGCACCCCATAAACAAAAAGAAGCCCACGAAGGAACTCGTGGGCAGGAAGAGACAGTCCACGGAAGAGGAAGGAGAGGAACATCACGAGGGATCCGCTCAGTGCTTGGGAACTTGATAGAGTCGCTGCTGGAGATGAGGCCATACGTCCTGGCCTTCTCCACGTCCTTCTGCACGATGGCAGAGGGCACCCAGCTAGTCGCGGAGTTCGTTGTCCTTCCCTTGGCCATGGTGCTCTTAGCCGCAAGGTGCTTCACGGGGGCTATGCACGAGAGGAGCAGGAAGCAGAGATCGACAATGGCGGCGGCGGAGAGAAAGAACTGGTAAACAGTAAAAATCCCCACTATCCCTTTATATACCTTCTCGGTGAAGGAACGTGGGCTGAGACGTTGCGAAAGGAGCGGAAGCGGCAGCCCACTAACGGGCAGGAAAATACAAAATTACCGCGCTACCCACGAAACGGTTCGCGCTCAATCAGAGTAACGTATAGCTAAAATTGGCCACTGACGTCATGAAGGAGACGAAGAATTAAAGATCAAATTAGACAGATGCATATACTCGACGAGTATTGAATATGGCGATTTCCGAATAAAGGACGACATCAAAGAAGACACAAGGTTGGCGCCGACAATGCAAAAATCAATTGATGAGACTATACCCGAAAACATTCGACTATATCCTCGGGGGCTACTACCATTGGGAGCGCTGAGCGCGCACCCGACGAAATTATCGATAAATTATGTCGAGATGAAGTATGATGATGGAGAACACTATATTTGAGCCTATACTCGAAACACAGTTTTATTCGACTATAGCCTCGGGGGCTACTCCCATCGGGAGCGCTGAGCGCGCACCCGACGATGTTTATTAACGAGCACTAGAGCATGGAAAGCGAAGGAATATGCGATGAAACGTCGTTACTCCCATCGGGAGCGAGTTTTTATGGTTGTATAACCCGAATATTTTCAGTCAAATAAGACTGCGACGTGAGATTCTCGAGTTGCGTTATCGCAACAAAACTCGAATACCGTGATTTATCACGAAGGTAAGACCCCGGGATCCGTCCTGTGTGGCCTGGTATACGCACATAGATGCGCTCTGCTGGTATGTATCCGTGTCTACAATGCAAAGAAAATCCTGGTGGACGCACTGGGTACCCTGAGAACCATTGGGACTCATTCTTCGTAAGTCCTAAATGCGGCATAAGAATGGGTTTGACCGGCATCTCAAATTCAAGTCCAAGAGGATTGAATTTGAAGTAGATGGCAAGTATCTGTTCCGGCAGTTAACTGACCTCTTGATCCGTCAGAGTTGTCAGGCTTGTTCATCAAACCCCTTGCGAAATGTTATCATGAAAATAAGTCAAAAGTCCAAGTCGAAGATTTGAAGATATGAAGAAATCGAAGAATTGATCAAAGTCAAAGATTTAAAGATTAGAGATTTAACCTGAATCTGCAATTCTGGTAGAATCTCAGGGGCTACTGACAAGGGTATAGCTAATAGAGCCCGCTAGTTGAGTACCCCTGAGGCCCGTTAAGCTAGGCCCAATTGTAATAATAGTCGAAATATGAGTTCTTACCGTATGTTGATATTGTAATCTGTGTTGGACCCTACCCGATCCTCGAGACCTGGCCACCTATATATAGGGGCCAGGAGGGGACGGTGTAGGCCAGATTGAAAGCAAGCAAGGTTCAACACCCAAGTTTACTTTCGATATACACCTGTTTCGACTAATCTTACCTTCGAGTTCATCCGACGCCCTATCTCCCCGATCTTAAGTCCTTTATTTAGGAAATTTGTAGAGTTAACCCTCGTCACCGGTTGACTGCATCGTCTCCTTCACGCGTTGCACTGTCGCACCTCCATCAAATGAGATACCCGGCGCCTCGTGATCGCGTGCAATTTCCAAATCATATGATTTGGTTTGGGATTTTTCTTTAAGAGTACATAGCAATTGACTGATCTACAAGTTATAAGAACGATGGCAATGATACTAATTAGTCAGCTTATGAATCTTAATTTCCTTACTCTTTTGGTATAGCCCATATAAATTTTCAATCCTCTCTCCTCCAATCGATCACCAATGATGTTTTCTTTCGAAATGGGGTAACCCCAGTTCGAAAAAAACATCAATGATGTTCCATTCAGTAACCTACGACACTCAACTCCCACATATGCCCATGCAGTAGAGCTCCGTCCGGTGATCCCGTGTTGCTGTGGTAATCACTACTAAGTGCTTATTCTGGTGGCCATGGCGGACGCCGCAGTTACGAGGCCCCAGCCTAGCGGACGCCCCTCATAGGGCTTATACGGATCCCTTGCCTAGCAACGGTGCACCACGATGCCCGACGTCTGCCGTCCCTCTTCTAGTGAATGATCGGAGGAGTAGGCCGGTTCAACGGGAATAACTGTAATGATAGTGAGTCATCCGTGATTACATATTTGCCCCTCAACTCATGGTACTCCCAAGCTTCTTATGATGGTACTCCTTAGCAGTTATGATGGAGTACTAGTTAATATCTGCCATTAGATTACAAGAAATGAAGGGCTTGTGGGGGTTTCCCCCACAGTAGAGGCTTCAAAAAAAAAGAAACGAAGGGCTCATATTGATTGCAAAGTCCTCAACAAATAAGTATGAAGTCAGAACAATGGTTAAAAAAGATGTAGATATGAAACTGCTACAAGTTATCAAGAGGAATGTTGTGGACGTAAACTAATGCATCTTGATTAGTTTAAAATGCATTCTAAACATGTTATAATAATTTTTAGGAATGCTAGCTAGGCAATTACGCATACCATTCAGCTAGCTTCAACTGCCACGCACGTATACAATTTGAAAAATTCCACCAGCTAGCTATCGTCCCTGCTAGAATTTGCAAGAGACCAAGTCCAGGATCCCAAGAAATTCTGTTTTTGACTTTGAAAAGAAGGTACGTACGCAAAGTACGTCACTAACATCGGCACAAGCAGCAATGGCAGAATGTCATGCTTCCTGCGTCGTCCAATCATCACTAAAGTCAGCTCCTCTCCCAACTGCAGCCTGATGTTTGCACAACAAACGAGCCACGGCAAGTAGGTTGCTTTCGTTGCCGTCCCAAGGCGAGAGCGCGATCGCGATGGTCTTCTTGATTCTCTTGTATGGCCCCCATGATGGTGACGGTGCAGCTATTAGGTTGGTGCTGACACTGGGCGCCTATATATGTTATACTGAGACTTCTACATTCGCTCCAACTTGCGTCAAAAATAATTTTTAGAACAACAACTTGCTTTTGCCGATTATAGTA
Source organism: Dactylis glomerata (assembly GCA_007115705.1). Lineage (NCBI taxonomy): Eukaryota > Viridiplantae > Streptophyta > Magnoliopsida > Poales > Poaceae > Dactylis > Dactylis glomerata. The sequence continues at coordinate 186,136 of QXEO01000107.1, forward strand.
CGTAGTTTTCCGATTATAGTGAGGTTCATTGCGCCACCATCACAACTTCGAGCTATATCTCCCCTCCATCTATATACATGTACTTGCCCAACATAATACCCTCAGCTCGAGAGTCCATCGGTGTTTCATCGAGCACCCCCGTCTTGGCATCAAGGTGATGTCCGTGTCCCATTCAAGTGTATTTTCGGGTTAAGTTTCTGTTTGAGCTTTTCCTTGTTTTGGGGTTAAGTGACTATATAGCTAATATTTATGGGAAACAGATGTGGTTTCTTCCCTACTGTCTGAAAAGAAGATCATCGGACACTCATTCGGAAGAAATAAGGTATTACTGGGATTAGTCATTATTTGGGGTTTGATTGAATGCCAATCACATTTGCAAGAGTGTAGCTTGCAAATTAAATTGGAAACTCAATAATATCTTGCAGTCGTCCACTTTGACATAAAACTGACTTTACATACTTTGATTCTGTTCAAAAAAATTGGGAAAAAAATTCATATGGCAACTATTTCGGCACTAAATATGTCCAGTTAATTCATGCTACGATGGCTTCTTATCAATGTTATTTCATCTCATTCATGCTACGATGGCAGTTATTTCGTCACATACATGTCTTAGAAGACTAAAACACCATCACAAAAATTTGGCCTGAGCCTTTTGATGTGCTATTCATTTTTGTCGGCCAGGATATCTTTTTAAAACTAGGCAAGAGGCTTGCTGTTCAATTGATACAACAAAAGTGAAGTGGCCAATTTGTAAGGAAAACTGACCAAAAACTAATAAAACAACATGACTCCATACGCTGGCATGAGGCCCCGCACCACATGAGCCCAAGCAGTCAAGGTCGACACACCTCAAGCTACACAGCGAGGCAAAATCACGGTCCCGGCGCTTCGACATCGAGTCTGGCCCAAGGGCCAGACACCACCTATTCAAAGATGAAATGACAAGGAAATGCCAACCACATGAATAGAGCAACCGACATGGGTGGTGAAAGGGCGCCACAACGATCACTAGTAGAAAACAGACCTTTCGTCCAGGGCTGATGTGAGCTTTAGTCACGGTCGTATTTTGGTCCGGGACTAATGGTCAAATTAGTCCCAGTTCAAAAGGCTATATGGAGGTCAGCCAGCTTTATTCCTGGTTCGAATGGGACCTTTAGTCCCGATTGGTGTCTACAATCGGGACTAAAGCCCCCCCCCCCACCCCTTTAGTCCAAATTTCAAAATCCTTTCATATGCATGTACCTCACACAACCAACCTTTAGGGAAAAATTTATAAATTTCAACTGTCATAAGCCGTTTGAATAAAATCTTGCTTCTCAGAATTCCAAAGGGAAATATGAAAGCAGAAAGATTTTAGGTTTTATTAAGAGAAAATGAGAAAATTTGATTTTTTGTATTTACTTTGTTGTCTATTTCAGTTTTTAATTATTTTGAAGTTTTATATTATTTTGGAATTTTTTAATTTTTAAGTTTTTGAGAGTGTTTTGGACTTTTTTTGAAATTTTGGAGTTTTTATTTAATAATTGAACTATGCTTAAAGATTATTTGGAATTTATTGTTGCTTATTATTAGTTAATCATTGTTGCTTATTTTAAAAATTATTTGAAATTTAAAAAATAAAATCATGTGTTATCAAAGTCTAAAGGTTAATAGAATTGATAGTATACTATTATTAAGAAGTTACGAGCGCAATATTGAAAGCTAATAGCGAAGGAACAAAGAAATTAAGTGTGCTTAGGGTGGAGCAGTGTGAGTAGGCACTTTGACATCTGAATAGGAGTGATTAGAGATTAAATTGTAAAACAATTAAAAATCAAAAAAATTAAAATTTAAAAATCGAAAAAAATCTGAAACTTTTTTGTGCATGGAGAATCTGGTCAAGCTGTGCCCCAGCACACGCCGTGGCCGTGCTATGAAGTTTGTGCACGGGCTGGATTGATAGGGAGATCAACGGGTGAGCATGAGGAGGCCCGCTTCTCAACCGACGCTAGCTTCCGCATTTTATAGACTAATTCTCACCGCTGCAGTGGGTGAAGAATCGCGATATCTTTATAAAGGTTTGTATACGGTTGGAGGCTACGGTGAGGGATACTTTTTTCCTACATGGGTGGCAGCATAATCTACGGATTGGTCATCCACCTTCTCCTTAAGTGATTTACAATTACTTATGATTGATATGTATCTCACCTTATTTTTGTTTTTGGTGGTTTTTGAGATTTGGACAGCTGTGTGTATCTTAGTATAATTAGTTAACTTTAAATAGTAAAGTGCCCATTATTAAAAAAAAAAGACAAATTCTCACACCAGCAAGAAGCTCCACCGCGAGAAGCCGACAACGCGCGTCATCTTTCTCCAGCCTGGAGTTTCTCAATGGTGGATGCCGCCACGTTGATCCTACGTCCATCTACTCAACCAATCCCAAACAAGGAGCTTCACAACAGCAAACGCACCCGCTCATTCTTCAGCAACGAACACGCGGATATAAAAAAAGATGGCATTTTCCGATACTAATTACATTTTTTGACGTGTTCCTATGTAGACGTCTCGCTCCATCTTTAACAATGCTATCGAGGACCTAAATCCTGGCTTAAACGATGGAGGTCGGTTCAGCTTAAAACATGATTTGAACTATCTAGGTTAGAAATAGGTTACCTAGATTATCATAGTGTACGAGAACTAGCTAGATGGTTAAGAATATATTTTACTTACTTGACCCATATTACTTGCCGCCAGTATGAATATAAGCATATCAAGATACCATATTAAACTATATTATTTGGCATATCACAATATATATAGTTGGAAATAAGTATTCAGAATAAATACTTTATTTGTTGCGCTACTTCCTGTTAGTTTATTAACTTGTTTTATCGTATGACGAAAACAATTTTTTTTCTAACAAGTATCCCCAAAACTTGAAAGCAAAAGGTGCTCCATGTGCATATATTTTTTTTCACCAAAACTAGCATGGTGAGTCTCGCAAATGCAAGGATGCCGTATTTACTGTGTTTAAACTGTTTGAGTAATAAGAGTTAGATTTTTATCCTACACACACTGATAAGGATCTATGATTGTGATATGTTTAGGTACAACTATTAATGGCCTACAATATGAGGATCTACTGGTAGTAATTTGTTTTGTTAATACTATTAGATTAACCTATGTTGTCACATATTAAATTAATCGATCAGATTTTGTCTACTAATAAAATAGCTTAAACAATTTGATAGGCCTATGACTTGCTTTTAATGTGAAATGTGGCATATTTTTTATGCGCCGTGATCATAATCTTAATCCTGTAAACAAATAAAAATGTGCCACTCATGAGTTTCTGGGGCTAACATTTGAATTGATAAATTTCGTTCTTCCATATGTCAAAATGATAATTTAATTTTCTCATAAAACAAGGGGTGAAGACTTGAGGAACATATTTTTGGTAAACAGATTTTGAAAAGGTTTGTATTTATTTCTTCTGCATTCTAATAGTTCTTCTAGGGTTTTTTGCAGTCTAATTCATGTAAGCATATGGTGATGCTTTATATTGTGTCATGTCCTAGAGTGTTGATAGCCTTGGGACAGTTTGGATGCATTTTGAAAAACTATAACAAAGTCTATCCATGATATTCTGAAACTAACAAGCCTAAAATTTAACATTTCTCTCACACAAAAATCATTTAGACTCCAGGGAAGAATGTTGGTTAACAAATTTTCGAGACTTGTATCTATGTTAAACTGTAATCTAATTAGGAATATTGTTTTCATTTGAATTTTATTTGTTACACATTCTTGTACACATTATAATCTAGCATGTAGTATTAATTTAATTCCTTTTGTAGGCAGCCTTCGGATTGTCTTGACACGCACGATTAAAATGAAACAGAGTATATCTATCATACTTGAAAATTTTGCTTTCACATTCAGACCGTTGGGACTGCATTAACATATACCTACCATTTTTTGATATGGATGAGCCCCAGCCTCTGTATCAAAATGATGCATACGGCTTCCTTTTATTTTAATTATTTAAAAGAAAGTCGGTAAAAGTCATACATCGATCTTACAAATAGGAGCCACCAAACCAATAGATGGAACCTTGTTCTCCGACCACCGCCACCGCTGACTCCTAGGTAACACCCAAAGGAAGCACCTTGTGCGCAAGCTCCAGAGATCACCACCGCCTATATCCGTCAGCCACCTCTAGGTTGTTAGACCAAAACGAAAACCCTCACCAGGCCTACCATTGATGCCACCTCTATCCACCAGCTACCTTACCCTCCTGTACAAGTTGTGATCTGTTACTAAATCCTAGCAATAAATTGCATGCATCAGACTACCATAATTAATGATATGGATGTTGTGGTTTTCCTTTATGCCTCTAATACACATGACTAAATTAATATAGTCAAGTTGGGTGATTTCTATTCCAACACGAAATAGCAAAAATGAATAAATATGAAGTAGGATGGTAGTAGAGTAACATATTTATTTATGGACTAACGAACTAGAAATCGGTTAAATAAACACTACCATTACCACCAAGCCTCATTTTTTTTCCATGCTGGATTCCACCTATAAGGAAATTAATTTTTTTAAACATAAGCCTTGTTGCAGAAAAGGAAACTAATTTAATTTGAGCCAATATGGGCGCCATTTTATGGAGGGGCCACCACACTAACCACCGGATGATCTATTTTCGTGGGAATGTTTTGTAGTTCTCCTTGTATCCTGCTTTGGATATATATACATAATAATAATGGGCAATAGATATTTGTTACCCTAAATGGACAATAGATAAATGTGATTATTTCTACCTTTTTGGGAATTTCTAGATGTTTTTATTTCATCGTGCTGTTAACATAGTCATTCACAGAAATAGTTATATTGACACTAAATAGATGATGTCAATGAAATTGATACACTAGTGAATTATTTTTGTCCACAATAGAGTTGTTTCCATTTTCTTTTCCTTATAAAACATGGATTTGAATTAGACGGCTCATGACTTTCACCTCAAGTTTGTTAGTAAAATACTTTTTTTTACAAAAATACAGTAGGGAAAAATCACTACTGTGTCATTTTATATTTTATAAATGGGGGGAATAATTACATGGTGGGTGTTACATAGTCTCAAAAAAGATTCATAAAGTATCTAACCATGCTTGCATTTCCTGATGGCAATGGGTACCCATTACCCGCTTACCCAGCGGGTTTTTACCCATTATGGTGAGGGTATGGTAGGAAACCTGAACCCATGGGTATGCAAATGGCAAAAAATCTCCACCCAATGGGTATAGAGGGTGCGGGTACGATACTGCATAACCCACACCCGCATACCCACCTACCCATCTATGACATGTGGGCCCTCTGTAATAATAGAATCATCCAATAAAAATATCCCTAAAATTTAGTCTAACCTACCTTTTTGGCTCCCTGATTTTTTGCTCCCGAATTAACCACCAAATCTTTTCCCTTCCCGAGGGCCCCCAATTTCTTCTTCTTTCCTTCTCCGCTCGGTCCTTCCTATTCATCTCCTCCTTGACTGACTCCTCGTAACACTGCCACCGCCTGACCGCCCGCCCGCCCGCTCTTCTCCATCCCCCTAAAGCCGGCGCCCATCACCTGTAGCCGCAGCCGCCTGGCCTGGGCCCTCGGATCGGCATGGAAAATGGGGGCGGAGGCGACTACCACGGGGGTGACGAGCTCAAGAATATGGAGGATGAGGAGGACCGCATCGACCTCGACCTCGAAACGCAGCCCCGCCATGGATAGGGATTGGAGAAAGATCTCGAGTACTCCGGCGCCTGCGGAGAACCTGCCATGGATGGGACCCCGCCATGGATCGGTTTATTACGCAACTTATATTGGGAATTTGGGATGTAATGCTGCTATTTTCACATATGCAACTTGTTTTGTGCTTGGTTTCTTGGTCATTTCAAATATGTGTGCTATTTTATTGAATGAGTGATAAATATATATGCTGATATTTTACTTGTATGTTGTGATATTTCTGAGTGGGTATTACCTGCGGGTTTTTTTACCCGGGCGGGTGTGGGTATGGGACAATATGTATACCCAAGTGCGTGTGTGGGTGCGGGTGCTGATAAAAAATTTAAGACATGGGTACGGGTTTGGTTAGACTCTACCCGCACCCAATGGGTGCGGGTGCCATCGGTACTTGCATTCCCTCCTTCAAGCTGGGTCTAGCCCTATGAAGAATAACATCACAATATATCTTAAATTTAATCATACAAGTGACTAGTGATGGGTTTTGTTGGTTGAAGAATAACATCACAGTAAATACTTTATTATTTGTGATGTTGTTAATTTGTTATTATTATTATACAAGTTAAATTAGTTTATATATTACATTCAAGTATGATTTTCAATTGAATGTGTTCTTCGCATTTGCTGGATTAACATGTGTAACTTTTACTGGATTAACATGTGTAATCTAAGTTTTGCACTGCGTCTTAATGTGATATACTATTTTATAAATTATAATTATGCTTTTATTTAATCTACTATCTTAGGCTTTGTTTATGAATTTCATATAAATGTGTATGAGTATAATGATCCACCTATCTATGTGGCTCTTCCGATTATCATCAACTCTTCAATTGTTGTCTCGCACAATCCTCACACCACGGTCCTGGTATAGATTACACATGTTAATTTTTCTTTAAATTCTTAAAAGCATATCTTTTTCAGAGCCTAATATTTAACATCAAAATTGAATTTTACTAAATAAACACCAACCACTTCGCGAGTAGGGGCAAGACGCGCACCTACATGCTACGGAGTAGCTAGCAAGCTGGTTGATCGATCAGTGGACATACAGGTATTAGCTAGCTAGGCTAGACTACTTTGCTTGGCTGGCTAGCTTAAGTGCTTTAACGTACATACTATCAAATTGCTTGTCGCCACTTGCTTCACGCTTTTATTAGTAGTTTAGATTTAGATTAGATTATACCTGTTCGTTCATATGCAATTGATCTTGGGGTTGGGGGAGGGCAAGAATCTATCGAGTGAAACAGACTAATCTATTCACCAGCTGCACCCATGGGTTGTGAGCCTTCGGATGGAGAATGTGTGTGTTTTTTTTTAGAAAAGGGGCAGTCCCAGCCTCTGCATCAATCGATGCATACGGCCGATTTTATTACTTTGGATGTAACAACAAGACGACTGCTTGTTTAATTTACAAAGTGAACCTTGCAGTATTGCTGAATTGCACGAGAAGTCCTGAAATTATCTATATCGCCTCTCTCAATTGCCCCTTCCAACAAGAGAGAGACCGTTAAAAAAAACAAGAGAGAGATGATGGGCGGCGTCATTGGGCAGAAGGACTCAACGACGGCGGGGCTCCCATCACGGCCTTTGAGCGCCAGACGATGGGAGGCGCTAGCTGGACGGCAAAGCCGGCCTCATCACGGTCTCTTGCGACCACGCAGTGTGCTGTTGTTCTCTGAAATCCAATCAGATTCGCAGCTGTGTGGACAGAAGAGAGGATTTGAAGGGAGAAGATTAGAAATTTCGAGATCCAGTGTCCCAAAACTGTTTCTGAGCTTCTCTCCCATCAGAAATCCCAATCGTGCATTAATCTCTAGGAAGAAAAAGAAGACAAAGAGGCTTCGCTCAAACATGCCTCGCTCTGAGTGTAGTGGGAATACTATGGGTTCATTGTGCAAATGTGCCAGCAGCCTGTCTTCCCACTACATCACGTCTCTTGTTTTTCCATCCAAAGGCCCACAGTGTCCACAGTACATCGGGGCAGTTGGTGCATTAGTTCAACCGTTTCACACGAACATATCTCGGGGGTGGGCGTACCTAGAAGTTGGGCACCTCCTAGAGCCTGCTCTTGGCCTTGAGCTTTGCTTCCAATATATCTATTGCTCTGAATTATCACAAAACCAATTGCTCTGTGAATCGGTTTTCTATATATAGTCTCTCGTGGACATCCAAAATTAGACTATTGCAACAAGTAGTCTCTCCTTGACAAATCGAAAAATAAACTATTGCTAGAGTTTGCACCATATTATAAGCCTGCTTAAGTTTCCTTTTATGTTGTTACGATATGTATCTTTGTTAAAGGTATGCACAAGTTCTGCCTCAATATACTCTTGGACTAATCTAAAATTATTTCATTGCTACAATGTGCACCAAAATATGTCTTCTTATGGTTTTCTCTTGCTGTTTAGATATGTTTTATTTTTGTCGAATGCACATAGGATTAAGATTTTGGTTCCCGAATGAAAAAAATTCTCGAGGGGGCTTGGGATTTCCGGTTACCGCGGTAACCGAGAAATCCTGACGGTTTACCGAGCAAATTTAAAAACTGAATTTTTAATTCAAATTTTCTCAGAACCTCTAAATAGGACTTTAAGCTATATTTTCTTAGGTTGGAGCTATGCTGCAGTGGTACCGAGATAGTTGCGCAGTGAAGGGTGGTCTGGGTCGCGAGTTCGAGTTTGTTACATTTTTTTTTTGCATTATCTTGTGTTTTCAGATTTTATCCGCAAAATATAAAAAAGAACTGACGGGATGGGGATTCGAACCATGGACATACAGGAGATGGACTGCGGGGCATTACCACCGTGCCTATGTGCACAAATCTGATATTGTACAGGAGATACTCTCCATATCTCCTCTCCATTTATTTAGATTTTAGCGTTCAAATTTCAAAATTTTCAAATAAATTCGAGATTTTTTGATTGGTTACACTATTTCTCGTGGGGTCTCGGGAAACCCGGTTACCGGTCGGTAACCAGATTTACCGACCGGTAACCAAATCCTTACATAGGAGTACTATCCATTCAAATTATATTACAACAAGAAAAGAAATATAATAGAAGAAGATAAAAGTTTATCATTCCTACAGTTTGCACCATATTGCAAATGTGCAAGTTTGCTTGTTTGTTCATATTATATTTCTTTTCTTGGACGCACCGGAGCAATGCTCATCTATACCTATATCTATACATGTTGAGAAATAGGTGTTTGGGCCCTGATGTGGGTTTTGAGTGGGGGGGGGGAGGGGGGGATTCAAGGAAGAGGAAAGGAGGGTGTCATCTCCAAGCAGTAAAAGGGGCCCGAGCATGGTGGGGGAGGAGGGCACCGAGCAGGAAGGGGGGCCAGTTGTGCACTGGTGTATGGTAGGATGGGGAGGCCAAGCTCGGGTGAAAGGGGTGGTGCATTGAGAAATCTTTTTACGAGTGTTAGTGAGGAGGAGAAGGGACAAGTCGATGGGATTTTCTTCGCTTTGTGGGATGATTTTGTTTGGTCAGATTAGGCGATTATTTGGTTCCGAGTTATTGTCCCCGAATGACTATATTCCAAAACATCGGCCCGTAGCAACGTACGGGCAAATTTCCTAGCACTACAAAAGGAACCCCCTTTAGCAACGCATCAATCCGTTGTTGAATGTCAATATATGCGTTGCTAAGGTCTACACCAACGGATTTAGGATGCGTTGCCGTTGGTGGCGTTGCAAGGCTCTACAACAACGCATATACGAGCGTTGGTAACGGGTGTGAAGAAGCGTTGTAAGATAGCAACGTATATGTAGAGACTAACAACACTTCTCATGCGTTGGTGGTTATCCTACAGGATTGGATTTAGATTGATATAGCAGCTCATAAGCATTAATTGATACATACTATGATCAATTAATAAAAAAATCAATATCACCACCACCGATCATTTATTCATTGCAGATAGTGCACATGAGCCGCTATGAAGTAAAAGATAGACATTATACATTAAATCAACTCTGTTGCATTACAAAGAACATGACCCGGAGAATGTATGTTTAGCTCTAAACATTGACCATTGAACACTGTAAAACATAACACAAAACTATCTTCTATTATTAACATTGTCCAACTTGTTGTGGACATCCTTGCCAGGCATCATCCATTCATTTATCTTGACAATCTATAATCACAAAAATATTTATATTAGTAGCATACCATTAGAGAGAGAAAACAATTTAATACATTGTAAAGCAGGGGAGCTCTTTTCCGGGTTACCGTGGACACGGTCACAGCCGGACGCGCATCGCCCGTGTGGACCCTACCAGACGTTTCCTCTCTCCCCTAATTTTGGGCCACAAGATTTACTCCTCCTTCCTTATCTGTTTAGACGGTTCTCTTGTGGTTCTTCCCATCGAGCAAGAGAGACCGGCGTTTTCAAGCCAAGGCCGATGACCGCCGGAGCCGGCCGCGGTAGCGAGGGTCGACCAAGCCGGAGGTGGCGCACGACGCGGAGGCGGCGGCGCCGGTGGAGGCGAGGACCAAACTTAGGGTTGGGGGTGGGGAGGTCCGCCGGCGCCCGAGAAGAACAAGACTCCTGGGCCTAGAGGGATGGCCGGGGCGGCGGCAGACCGGCGGAGGTGGCGGTTCGACGAGGGCGGGGCAGCGAGGCGGCCGCGGGAGCGCCGCCGGCCGCGGGCGGTGGTGGCAGGCGGTCTGGCCGGCGGTTGCTGCGGGGGCGAAACTGCTCTCGCATGCGATGGCGGCGTCTTTCTTCTTCCTCGTCTCCGGTCAGCGGCGGTGCTCCTCTGCAATTTCTTTCCATCTCTGGCGCTCCCTCTAGTCTTCTTCTTACAGCTACAGTGGATGTTGTCGGAATATCGACCGTGGGTGCGGTCACCCGTAAGATAGCAACGCCCATTGTAAAGAGGGGCAACATGCCACGCATGACCAATTATTTTGACATAATGAAGTGGTATTATTAACTAATGAGAGTTTTCTAATGTAGCATCAACAAAAAAAAAACATTATCAATACTTCATTTCCTAGTTCAGCGCCATCAATTTATATATGGGCTGCCATTTATCCACAGTAGGATCGAACACACTTGTTTTGATTTTCCAAGGGAGGAGGTGTTTTGGCTCTCAGGTGTATATGAACCTATTATGGAAAATGCATAAAAAACAAATTTCAAATGTCAAAAAATTCTAAAAATAAATTTCGCATGTAAATCAGGATATTCTATATTGGCACACAAGTTTTTGGCAACAAAGAACATTTTATGTGGCATCGGTAAAAAAGACAAAAATATGTCCCATGAATAGTCATATGTTCATATATAAATTTGTCTTTTTTATATAGGACATAAAAATGTTCTTTTCTTCTAAAACTTTGTGTACAAACATAACATGTCAAGATGTACATGCAGAATTTTTGTTCCGAATTTTTTGACATTTTGAAATATGTTTTTCGATAATGGGTTCATTTGCTCGTATGAGTCGAAATGGATATCCGTTTTCCAAGCTCTTAAAAACTAATATAGTTCCAGCGTATTACAGAATGTATCCATAGTAGGAGTCTTATTTGATTTTGCATGTCCATATCATTAAGAAAGTTTTCCGGGCTCTGTTGTGAGGACAAGAGGTGAGTACTTTTTAATATAGAAACAGGAAAAAAATAATGCATCCACTTTATTTCGTTTCCTAACTATACCAAGCTCTTGACTATGACAACCATCAGCTACTCGGGTTGAAAACAAAACAAGAGTAAGATCTTATACTTAAGTGACTTTGAATTTTTTTTCTTAAAGCTTCCCAAAGATTCATATACCTTCTTTAATGTAGATATCTCACCCGGAGATGGGAGAGAACTCTATAAAAGAAAATACAAATTAGTACACGTATTGAATAATGGATAAGTTGTTTAAGCTACCTGTATTATAGAGTTTTCCGTCCACTTGTTTAGTTTCAGAATTTTAGCATCTTGGTTTTATGTATTGTTCTTTCTTTTTTATCAATAGTCTGACAGACAGAAATATATTTATTTGATATATCCACCAATGAAGTAAGGTTTATAACCTGAAGATGGCAAAGTTTATACATCAAACACTCTATTAGAATTCTGGCCTAGCTAGTGCCAGCTGTCAGCCGATGTTTGTCCAGGCTTGTCTAATCCTAGCATTGTATTCAAGGCATTCAATTCCTAGCTATCTTTCCTTTATACTGGTGTCCACAAAAGTTTGCTTCTGCGCTACAAGTCTATTCGAATGATCGTAAATACATGAATAGTGCAATTAATAAAAGGGGCAAAATGATATCACTTACATCTGCACAGACATGCCCGCATATGATGGAGTCGCACAATCATCCATGCTTTTACAGTTCCTCTCCGGTATATGTCCCCGATCTTTCGCAGAGCTGAATACCATTCACATACAAAGCCACAAGAATAAATTATGCTCCCGCGCAATTAGCTGAGCGAAGTAATTCAATAAATTTCTCCTAGCTACATATGTTTAGTCAACTGATAGAAACTGATACGTATGAAATTTTGGTAGTATTAAAATTGATAAAAATATATTTCAGAGAAAGGCAAATTAAGGTTTGTAAAATCATTGGATCATAAGTCCCTAAGCTAGTACAAACATTCAGAAAGGCGCTGATTTATCCAGAAACACGAGCAATACACATTAGATATCCACACTTCTAACAAATAAATAAATCCCAATAAAGAGAAGTAGAAGTTCAGACATGGTACGTACAACATCTGAAGAGGTCCATCCAAGCTACCAAATAAATTTCGGAAATGACAATCTGCATGAACCGCTGAACAATATACACAAAAATTTCAATAGAGAGAAATATGCATCTAGCTAGTACTATTCATAAGGCAGGGAGCACTTATCATTGCAGTTGGCGTGGGTGCGATGTTTGAGGGGCTTCCGCAGTTCAAGAGCTACCAACTTCACGAGAATCCTAAATAAATTAGGCATCAGCGGAAGCAACGAACCATCCCGAGAAAATGAAGAACGGATGAAGCGAGCATACGAATTTAGAGAAATTTTAGAGATCTGAACAGGCAGAAGACATTACCGACATCCAATGAGATCACCATGGCATATTGATATTCGTTCTTCGACTAATCGATGGGAGACGAACCTTCCTCACAAGAATTCTATCGACATGAGTGCGGAATTGGCAGAGGAACGATGGGGCTAATCGATGTGGTGGCGGCGGAGGCGATACGGTTGTATCCATAGGAGGCGAGGCGTCAAGGAGGTGGACAGATATTTGAGGTAGTGTATTTTTTTAGATCAGCGATATGGACGGAAGGTTAACAACCACGTCTTCTTTTTCTGATCTTAATTAACAACCACGTCTTATCAACTCAGCGTGGAGAGCCGGCGAGTGGGGAGTTGGATAAGGAGCAACGTATTTTTGCTGCCGTTGGAAGCGATGCGTTGTCATACATGGGTTCATGGCGTAGTGTAGTAACCCTTATATCGCTTTTAGTATATAATAGATTAATAAGAGAACTACGCACCTAGTAAAGTTTTGCATGTTTGTATCTGCGTTTATTCATGCACCACATGCCTCACAAACTGACATTGTGCATTTAAATTGTTTTTAGTGTGGACGAACAAGACAACAAGAATGCACAGAACAGAGGAGCCACATCACAGAAAGTAGACCATAGTCATCAACAACCTGGGGGTGCACGGAACACATCCAACTCATCAAATGGTAAGCGCCTCGAGCCCAGCCCGGCATCTGGAAATGGAAACAACAAGAACAAGAGATCCCACGAGCCAGATAAGGTGAATCGTCGTAGCTTCCTTGTGGAAAAATTAAGCTGAAGGAGAAATGCCTTCTATTCGCAACAAAATGGAATTTTCAATAAAAAGGTAATATATTAATACCCAAACTATCAAGTACGGCCTCTCCGAAAGCTGAATATCAGGACCAATTCGAAACATCGACGATGCACACTAGTTCATTTCAGGATCGACGAGAAGCCACAATTTGTGTAAATGTATTATTTGTGCATGCTCGCTCTTCAAATACATAGATCCATGTGATGTGTAATAATTTGCACTTGCAGTTTCCCTTACATTTTAGCATTTAATCTGTATTTCATTCTCCGTTTGTAAGCTACTACCAGGAATTGTGGTGTTCCCTTGAATATTGTGTTGTTAAATAAGTGTGCATCTGCTGAGTTTTATGTCTCAGCTTTGTGGCATCCTGTGTACAGCTTTGTGGCAGCGGAGTCTGCCATAGCTCAGCATCAGCGCGCCAGAGGGCAAAGAGGCCCTGGACGTTGGCCGCAAAAGTTTCCATATATTCCAGCAGCAAAATAGGATATTAGCTCATGAAGGTCTTTGACATCCGCTCCCGGGGGGGAAGCTACAGCCAGCCGCAGCCCAGAAACGCCGCGAGAACGGGCACCCGAAGATGATATGACTGGCAGTCTCGTCTGGGTGTCAAGACATTCTTCTCGCTCATACGCGAGGGGATCCTGGACGTGAGAGCAGCCAGGCTAAGAACTGAACGCGAGGTGGAGCAAAGTTAGCCCATACGAATTAAGTCGTGGTAGGGGACCTCGGCACCTCCGAACGCGCACAGCTTGTAGAGGGCAGCGGCGTCCAGCGCTCTAGCTAGTGGGCTTGGCACAGCTAGCCAACGCCATGGTATATATCGTGTATCCAGTCAGGGCAACGCCACCAACAAGGTGACTCTGAATGCGAATCAAGGATCCAGTAAGACTATGTTGCAGATTATCATGAGGTGCTTGATTTTTCTTTCTAAGCGGACACTTGATGCAGATAGATCAAGGAGGGATGCCTTGGGCTGGTAATTAACATCGCAGGAAAGGGAATGATGCAAGAAAATAGTAGTGCACGAGATGTAAAATTGTACATGAAAATGCCATTTCTATTACTCTCATTGATGACAGGTTTTATATGATCACAGAGATTCAAGAATTGTTTCTTCTACACATATTTGACACCTATTTGAATGCCAGGATGTCCATCTCCAACGTCTCAAGTGTGTGTGCGATTCAAGCCACTCAGCCACAAAGAGAGAAGGCTAATGGTGAAAACCTCTGCTTCAAGAAATTGGACTCTGACTCTTTTGTTTTGAATGTTTGGACACTCTTCTACCTTAGCACATGGCCATGGTATATATCGTGTATCCAGTCAGGGCAACGCCACCAACAAGGGAGAGCATGCAGGCGAGGGAAAACAGCGAGACGAACTGGACGGCAAGCGGCGCGTCATCTCCACTTGTGATATAAAACAACACAGACTGTCGGATCCAGATTAACTTAATGATGTACGATTTCTGCTAATCACCGCCGGCTTACCTTCGGGCTTAGCGATTAATTAAGAAACCGCCCCCCACGACGACAGACTTCCCACGACTGTCTCGGAGTCTCCCGCTCCGCCGCCCCGCAGACGAACTGCTCTCCGCAGCCGAGCTCCTCCCCGCAGACCAGCTCCTCCCCGCAGCCGAGGTCCGCCGTTCCCCACCACGCGAGGGCGTCCCACAGACGAGCTCCGCCGTTCCCCATCACGCTCCGCCGCCCCGCAGACGAGCTCCGCGAGGGCGCCGCGTCCAAGACCCCGCCCACCACGGCAAAGGAGAGCGCCGGGTCGAGGGTGCCGCCCACCAATCGAGGGCGCCGGGTCTCCTTCCAGCGCCGCCGGACGGAGCGCATCGCGTCCAAGGCTCCACCCACCACGCGAGGGCGCCGCGTCCAAGGTCCCGCCCACCGGCCGAGGCCGCCGCCCACCAATCCAGAGCGTCCAAGGTCGGAGTGCCGGAGGGAGCTCATCGCGTCCAAGTCCTCGGACCACCACGCGAGGGTGCCGCCAGGTCGCCTTCCAGAGCTGTTCTTCTCTGTTCTTGTTCGTGTGTTCTGTTCTACCACTTTTCTGGACAAGTTAATTTCATAGTAATTAAATTGATAGATGTGCGAATTTCATAGAGTATATGAACTGCTCCTTCAGCTCTCGCAGTTTGCAAAAGCAGAGGTAACCCTGCTAGGACTTCAAGCATGCCAAAAATTGTTTCTCCTAGGTTGATGTGTGTTCAGAGTAATTGATTCATAAAACTGGTCATAAAACTGCATCTTGAAGTCATAAAACTGGTCCTAGGTTGATTCTCCTTTCATTTCCCGTTCTCTCATTTATCTGCTATCGATCCACAGTACCGATTCATGTCTATTGGTAATTTGAATTGTTGCTACTGATCCATGTCTATTCATTATCTGCCATCAAGATACAGTTATTCAGATGATCTAGCTCGTTGGTGTATTATCGTCTGGAATAAAGTTGTTTTGCCTGATGAAAGCTATAAAAAAAGCTGAAAAGGTTGATGTGTGTTCAGAGTAGTCAATAATCTGGTGCAATGTGCTTAAAAAAATTTAATAGAAAAATATTAGCACCAACAAATAATGGAATGTCACATGATTGATTTGTATAGGATTATCTGTTTTTATTAGTATACTCTGAATATGGTTGTGGGATTGGGGATCACATATCCTTGTTTATACTAAATGAAAAAAACTATGTATGATGCAGAAATACACTGCAAATTATAGGTGCAAGTTTTCAATCGCTAATACTATACAGTAGTCTTGTCTGAAATAGATTTCAGTTGTCAACCTCTAAGCAGAGCACTGCCGTTGCTTCTGTTGTAAAAAAATCCTAAATGTTTACTCTTATTTATAATTTTACCCCCCGAAATTACCTTTAAACAGACCCAAAATATTCTGGTGCATAAAAAGTCAGTAGCATGATAGCGCACATAAAATTAAGACTTGTAATGGTGTAGTTCACATTTTTTATTTATATGTAGGATGGCGATGGACATGTTGACCATATGTACCTACACCATGATATCTTTCATAGTTTTATTACATGTGATTATCCTTTTAGTCTATGGTTGATAGAATAATATATTTCACTGTCAAAAGATGCGCACACTGAGTAATATGATATTATCATCTTATGCAGCTTCTTACACGGATAATATTTAATCGAACATGGATAGTTCTTCATCACAATCTATGGGCCATACTCCATTTAAAGACCTCACAAACACACCGACGAATTCATCTGTAAATGCCACAAGCAATGATAAACCACCGGCTCGTCAAAGTTGGTATGCCCGGCTGCCTGCTGATAAAAAGGCTGAGTACCTGGAGAAGCAGCGTATGGCTAAGCAACAAAAGAAAATGGCTGCAAGCATCTCTGAAAGTTCAACTAAACCTCGATCGAATGGCCAAGGGTGGTATGCCAGGATGACGGATGAGAAGAAGGCCGAATACCTAGAGAGGCAGCGCATATCACGTCAACAAAAGAAAATGGCTGCACTTATGAAGGAACCTGAAACTCAAGTGGTAATTGAAACTCAAGTCTCAAGGTGCTCCACACAAATGCCAGGTAATCTGATGTGGGTTTTTCCTTTTTACTATTTCTTGCTGCCTGTTAACATCACTTGATTTCAGCGTGAAAATGATCACTTATCCTACCATCATTTCATTTTTCCTTTATTGTAGATGCGCTTCATATGGGCTCGGCCCAAACCTGCATCACTCAGCAAGTTCAAACGCCAAATGCACAAGGTATATGTAAGACTTACATTTTAATAGATATCCATGATGTGTACTTCTGACATCATAATATTATTATCATGCCACGATGTAGGTATGGGGCATATGGCGTCAGGCCAAACCAGCATAACAGAGAGGATGGGGATGCCAAGTACACAAAGTAACGACGATGATAGCTGGCTTCGAAGGAATGATGCTTTCAAGCGACCTACAAGAACTACGAATCGCACATCGTCCATACCTGCCGCTACCTCTAAGGGTCAGCATATAAACATGTGCAGCAGAACACAAACCACACTCTCAGGGTGCTCCTTTCAAATGTCAGGTACTGAATTATATTCTGACATGGTGCTTAACTGTCCTGAGCCTTCTCAATATTTACATGCTGCCTGTTAAAATGGTTTCAGGTGGGCAAAGCTATGTGGAGACAGATCAATGCACTGCATCTGAGAAGAAACGGCAGCGGGCTCGGACTCAATACTCAATGATGACAGAGGATCAGAGGGATATTGTGTTGCGGAGGAACCATGCTAACAAAAAAGGAAGATACACAGATGCAACATTGTCCCCTGCGTCAGTCATGAATATGTCCTCTGCAGTTTCAATGAGCCCCTCATCTAGCACACCTGCAATGCAAGCACGGCCATCTGAATATGTGCCAGCAGGTTTATTCTTGACTCGCGGTTCATAGTGTTCTAATGCCATTATCATTGAGTGACCCCCATGTTAACTTGGTATATTTACCTTCTCGCGGTTCAACAAAAAACAGCGGCGGGCACGAGGTAACGGCGGTGGGGGACACCAGCTATGGCCTATGGGGATCTTTGCTCTTCTCCTGAATTTCTTTCGTCCGTATACAGATCCTCCCTACTCCCGTCCCAGCATGATTCGCACGTTGGCGAGACATCCACAGCGGCCCTGTATTTTCTCGAACCGGATCCGCTAACTTTTCTTCAAATTCAGGTGATTTGATTTAACTATTGATTGGATGTTCCATCTCAGGCGTTAGTGGTGTTTTCTAGATCAATTTTGCCACTTAAGAAGGAGCAAATATGATTGTTACTGTGATTGCAGTTTTAAGTAAATGTTGTGGTTCTTGCTGGGCATTATCTTCTCAATTTATGGAGATTTTGATGGTAGAGAGGGATAACTTCTTACAGGTAGATTGGATTGGCTGTTTTCGAATGTAGAAATCATGTCAGCACACAGGACCCGATCTAGACAGTACTACTTCCTGGGATGGATGCAGTTAATTATTTTTTGTGTTCATAATTTTTCCTCGGTCCTGCATGAATCAAGATTAAGATAACACTTCATGCTTTTTGTTCTACCTGCGAGTGCTCTAGAACGCTTTGCCATTTGTTTTGGTAACCTTTTATTCGCCACAAATAAAGTTAAACTTTGTAATTGCAGAAATCATTTGTTTCTCTATGAAAAACTCATATACATGAATGATTAAAATGCCAAGATTACTTCTGTATTAATCAAAGGTATCCTAGAAGTTTCACAAGTAAAGTAGCAATCCTTCAAGTATCTGTAAGCATCATATTATTTTGTAGCATCCATGGTTGATTCTCCCATAACGTGCTTTTCTCCATCGCCTCACTGCTGCCTCATTTTTCTCTTGGTGTCAGGCTACTCAATTAAGTCTCTTTGCTGCTGCAAATTCCTCATGTGTGCGCATGGTGTCACTTCCTGAGAGAGCGGACGCAAGGAAGGAGGAAGAATGCGATGTGGCCGTTGGTTCTGTGGCGAACCAGGGAGATAGCAAAGGATAACGAAAAGCTATCTGGCGAGTCAGGTGGCCCCCTCGAAGGTTGCGTGCAAGCCGAGCGACTTCAAGGACGCCAGGCACCCGTACCCGGCTGCGCTCCCAAGCATCGCCCCTCTACCACACTTGGCGTCATGCAGCACGCGCTCGAGGCCCCAAAGGACGTGACACGGTACACCCCCCCCCCCCCCCCCCCCCCCCCCTGCACTTGCGGGCGCATGTTGCACATGCGGCCTGACCATTGCAAAAAACAGAGGCATCCAGGTACAAACCAAGCTCGGTGGTGCGCACCTCGGCACAACCAAGGTGCAATTGCGTCGACACAAGCACAAACAACAGCAGCTGGAGGCACTTCATGCACTCTTTGAGAAGTATTTCATTCTCCTCATGTTCGTAATATGTGCAATTTACAAAGAACACGGATACGGCTACAATGGATACTAACAAAGTTTAAAATTTGTTAGATTTAAGTGCGAGTTTGCCTAAGCTTTTACGCAATATACTACCCTGTTACATTTTCTGAAGTTATTAAAAGGAGCGATGAGTCTCTGCCGGATGAGTATCCACTGATACCAGTTTATTCTGTCAAATTATGTTGTGCCTACACTGGCTACAAGGCTTGTGCGGGAGCAAAATTTGTTGGGTATTATTAGTGATGTTTGACTGTTCTATTTCCTTCTAGCGTTACCCAGTCACATTGCACAGATGAAATATTATTACTTTCCAAGCATAATTGCTATGTTTTGCCAAAGCTGCTGGTACTATTCCTGTTTAACATATTTCTATTTATTTCATTTGTCGTGATGCTCGCAATTTTCTAGATTTGCTTGAGGATACTTTGACTTGTAACAAGGGTGGATCCTGTAGACAGGAAGGTGACTCTGAATGCGAATCAAGGATCCAGTAAGACTATGTTGCAGATTATCATGAGGTGCTTGATTTTTCTTTCTAAGCGGACACTTGATGCAGATAGATCAAGGAGGGATGCCTTGGGCTGGTAATTAACATCGCAGGAAAGGGAATGATGCAAGAAAATAGTAGTGCACGAGATGTAAAATTGTACATGAAAATGCCATTTCTATTACTCTCATTGATGACAGGTTTTATATGATCACAGAGATTCAAGAATTGTTTCTTCTACACATATTTGACACCTATTTGAATGCCAGGATGTCCATCTCCAACGTCTCAAGTGTGTGTGCGATTCAAGCCACTCAGCCACAAAGAGAGAAGGCTAATGGTGAAAACCTCTGCTTCAAGAAATTGGACTCTGACTCTTTTGTTTTGAATGTTTGGACACTCTTCTACCTTAGCACATGGATGAAATGTTCTCGTACAGTTTCTTGTGAGATTTCTCGTACAGTTTCTTGTGAGATGCTTATATGTATTTTGATCCAGAGCACTGAATTCTTAATATTAGCGTTCTTGATATCCCCGCACAACTACATAATAAGTTGGTAGGTATTAGCAGGAACAGAACCAGTAGATAATAAAGTTGGGAACAAATGCCTTATCTGAATTTCCTTTTGTTGCACATATATTATTCAGAAGAAATTCCTGTGAAGTGTAATCTTGATGGCACGCATTTGGGTTTCCTCATGCTTGATTAGTGCCTTTCTTCATGATGTGTTACACAATACTTGGGTTAGGATGAGCGGGATGAACCGATGAAGATGTCATATTCATCTATGACAAGGTGTTCTATGATTTCGTGGAACACTGATGTTTATAATTTCCTTGCAGCGCCCATTGTTGCAGGTTTTAATTTGCTCTATGATGGCTCGAAACAGCCTGATGCAAACGCCAATGCACACAAATATTTAATGCATGATTCATAGATAAAACTCAATTGTGTGTTAAGTGGGGCTTGACTTATTAGGGTCTCAAACTCAACCAAGGAGTACGAGATTTTGTCATGCGCATCGGGATAAACTTATTTTTTGAATATTAGTTTTCTGTATTTATTAGCACGAGTTGCATGAATATTTTTGTATAGTGTACATTATTATTCATATGTGATGTTTTTGTATATTAGTTAATAATCTACTTTATTGACTTGTTCAATATATTTAATAAAAAATAAATTAACGTGCGTGCACGTACATATTTACTAGTTCACCTAGGTATCCAGCCAGAACGCGGTGTGTCTCCCATTGCCGACCTGGCACTTGGTCAGGTCCCGGTAGAGCGGCAGCAGAGCCGTCAGGCGATCGACGTGTGCTGCCCGACGACCGCGCTCCGCCCCATGGTCGAGATAATTCAAACATAAATTTCTAGTTTCTTGACGATAATATTGTTTTGTAGACAAAGATGATATGATGCTAAATACATTAACACATAAACAGGAAACATACATATTCATCTTAAATATTTTGGTCTAATGATAATAGTATCATTTCCAAAACACATACATATCACATATCACTGACTTCACTGGTGGAAAAAGGGCCTATGGTCCCGGTTCATTTGGGCCATTGGTCCCGGTTGCCGAACCGGGATCCATTACTCGGGACCAATGCCGGTCCCGGTTCCAGCACGAACCGGGACCGATAGGTCTCCACGTGGACGCGCTGCGGGGCGAGGGGGCCTGAGTCATTGGTCCCGGTTCGTAGGACGAGCCGGGATCGTTGATCCAGGGTTTTTTTCCCATTTAGGGTTCAGGGTTTTATTTGGTGTGTTTTGTATTCAATTTAATGGTATTATATATATACATCAATAATGAAGGAACCACACTATATATATATATTACACATCATGGTCACGAATATATTATTCACCGTCTCATCCGTCGTGCTTGGTCGCTATTACAATCGGTAACTCACACAAATTTGATTTTACATCTTCTTTTTTACACTTCACCCTTCTAAATGAACCGGGTAATAGTATTCTCCTTTCGGATCTATGACTTGTTCTAATAAGAAACCAGCAATTTCCTCTTGAATTGCTTGCACGCGTTCCCGTGGTAGAAGACCGTCCCGCATCCGTTCGATCTAATTTAAAGAAGGGGATCAATATATATGAATGAAACTAAACACAGTTGATGGTAATAAAATAATGTTGAGATTATTGTTTATCGTACTTCAAGTTTTTTGATGTTTCGGTCTGCACCCTTCTCTTTGGTCGTCTGGCGAATGAACTCGCAGACATAGTATCCACATAAGTTATTCCCAGCTTCTTGCCTCAAGCACTTTACGAGAACGGAGTTCAATCAAAATAAGAATCAAGCATGATAATTGTATTGAAACTAGAATCAAAGAGATACGTGGATCTAGCAAGTAGTACTTACATTCAATGGTTTAAATGTAAGCTCTGGCTTCCAAACACCCCTAGTGTTGGCGGTGAACCGTTTCCAAGCCTTCTGGAGGCATTCCTGCATGTTCACCCAATTTCCTAAAGGTGTGCGTTTTGAGTCCATGACTTTGACTACTCCTTCGTCAACACTAATGATTAACAGAATAAAGTGGAAGCTGCACAGACATAATGAGTCAAATAGCTTAACATCGAGTAAAGCGAAAACAAAATGTGTACAAGACAGTAACACTCACTCGAAGTTGTAAGGAAATAGTATTTCCCTTCTGTTGCTGAAATACTTCAACGATTGTACCAAGTTATCCTCTGTCTCTTTGGGTTTTTTTTTTAGAGTATCTTCATGAACGAAATTGCAGTCAACGAACCCAAGGTCAAAGATTCCTCCTCGGTCGCATTCGAGAATCTTCATTCTGCATATATAATTAGTATAATGATGAGTAAGATTATACAAGCAACGAATGAGCTGAGCTAGAAAGACTTAATAATACTTACAGGCAATAGGCACTGACAATAGTTTTGTCGAGGGCGTCTTGTTGGTAAAACTGAAATAATTCTAGAAATTCCATCAGTAAGAAGCCATCTCCATGACCGTAATGGTGGTGTTTATATCCAGCATAGATCCAGTTTGTGGATTCAGCACAGGCTTGTATGTACCAGTTATGCAATCTCCGCATTTTTGTTGGTAGATCTTTGACTAACTCGGGTTTGACGAGAGGATCCCCGTACCGGTATTTGTACGCTATTTGCTGGTACCCCTCGAACTCATCTAGACGGCTCATGTACTCAGCAATAGACAGTCCATATAACTTGGCCTTTTCTCCGTAGAGTTGAATAAACTCCGGATCAATGTTCGGATCATGCCGCTCCTGGGCTCTCCACTCATTGGTATCGTACACTTTGAGCGGTTCGATCGATTGATTTTTCTGTTGTCCGAGCTGGGCAACTTCTTTCCCGACTCTCCGCTCTTTTGCCTCAGCTGACTTGGTAATAGAGCGATTATAGTCAGGTGTGATCGCTATGGGTTGGTGAAGCTGAATCTTAAGCGCGGCTGCTTTGGCTTTATCTTCTGCGGTGACCGGGAAGATCAATGGCTCCGTCGGCTTTGGATTTTTCTTGTTAGCCATGTCAGTCTTCCACTGTTGATAATGGGCATCTGCGGCCGTAGCAATTTCCTCATCTGTCTTCTCGTAAGGAAGCTTCTTCATATTCTGATGAGGTACTCTTGGGAGGGGCGATAGCTTACGTTTCGGTGATCGGAACGTGCTCTTGCTGCTGCTGGTGGTGCTGCCCCTCTTAGTATACTTCCGCTTTAGTCTCTGAGGCTCAGGGGACGGAGACGGCTGACGCGGCGGCGGAGACGGCTGAGGCGGCGGTGGAGACAGCTGCGGTGAGTGGTGAGGCGGTGAAGGCGACGGTTGCGCTGGAGAATGGTGAGGTGGCGGCGAAGGTGGACTGCTGCTATGAGGAGTGGGTGGCCTTGGCGGGACATAATTTGGAAGCACGATGTGCTCCTTTGGCCATACAATAGTCCCCCCTTTGGCTTCTCCTAGTTCAGTTAGGTCCCTATCTTCCCCTGCAGGGTGGTCCAGCTTCAGCTCCTCAAAATCTTGCTTGACATCATCCACCGTGACGACAGCGTACCCTTTTGGAATCGGTCTGCAATGCCAAGTTCCGTTAGGCGCAGTTGGTACGGCCATGCCGACCGCCGCTGTCACCCTTAAGTTCATAACTTGCACCTTTAGCTCACAAGCTGTGCTCTCCGTGATATCATCCACTGGGTAGCGTTTAGGAGGAGCCATCGTCAGTGCATCATCATCACCATCGTGGAGCTGGGTGGAAGCGACGCTGCTTTTCTTATTTGATAGGGCGTCGATACCATCGAATGCAGCTTCTACCATGTGCCGCTGAGATTGGCTGCTGATACCTTGCTGGCTAAGTCTGTCGAGTTGATCCTGCTGCCGCTTTAATGCTTCTTCTACATTACGCAGCCGGTCTGCAGCTGCCGCTTTCTCAGCTGCCTCCCTTTCCTTTCTCCTCTGATGACTTTTATCGGGATATCTCTTCATTTCCGCGGGGAAGGCAACCTTCCACGGCTTGGAGCCCGGTGTGCCTCGTGCTCGTCCGGTGTGTTCATCATTTTTGAGGGCTCGTGTGAGCTCGTCGTTCTCTCTATCGGGAACGAACCGTCCCGCTTCCACATCTTGTACTGCACTTCTAATATCTTCGATGGGCAGTAGGGGATGATCTTTGTTTTTCTGGGTATATATTGCCCTCCCTTCTTCGTCCAACGTGCCCCCATGGCCGTAAAACCAGTTTCTCGCCCGTGGTGTCCATGTTGTGGGCTCTGGTCTGATCCCGGCAGCAATATACTTGACCTCAAGTGCATCCCACTTAGGCATGCAACCGGCGTAGCCAGCAGACCCCATATTATGGTGGTACACTTTCTTAGCAGCGTTCTCTTGATTTATTCTCGACCTTTCCAAAGCTTTCTCCGATGTCTTGTACTTCACAAAATCAGCCCACTGGTGTCTTAACTTAGCATAGCCGGCTTGATTAAAATCCGGAGTCTTGTCTAACTTGACAAACTTAAGGTACAGTTTCTTCTTCCAGTTCTTGAATGCCTCGGCCATCTTGATCAGAGCAAACTTCTTTACTCTTTTAAGTAGCTCCTTATTTGCTTCCTTCTCCTCATCTGGATTCACATCTAGCCTCGGCAGGAGGAAATTAAGCATAAGCCTGTCAAAAAGCTTATCTTTGGCGACGTCGCCGACAAACAGGACTCCACCGCTGCTTGGCCGATTCCATTCTTGAATGATGATCGGGATGTGGTCCCTCACAAGAACTCCACATTGCTTGACAAATTTTTTTGCGACATCTTCAGGAGCTAGCGGTTGGCCGTCTACACCGACCACTTCGATCCTATAACTCACTTTGTTGTCCAACTTTTTGGTTGGGCCTCGTTTTGTTCTGACGGAACAAGTGCTCGATCCGGAGGGCTAAAATAAGAAAGAGTGTTAATATATGCATGTATATATATAGACAGTCGGGCATTACAAAAAAACATATATACACCTCGCCGGAGTTTCCGAGATTTAAGGTTCGGCCGGAGCCGTCGTCTTCTCCCTCGTCGGCTTCTCCCTCGTCGCCTTCTCCCTTGTCAGCTTCTCCCTCACCGGCTTCTCCCCTGTCCCAGGCTTCTACCTCACCGGAGTCGTCTCCTCGGTTGAGAGATTCATCTCCCTCACCGGAATCGTTCAGAAATGTCCTGGTGACATCAATATCTACATTTTCTCGGATCATTCCTTGGAGGAAGTATTCATCATCTTGACTTTTTTTATGTGCTGGATCCATAGTTTCTGCAATATACCGACATTTGTTAGTTAGAATACACGCTATATATTCAAAATGCACGCTAAAACTAATTTTAACTAATTCTAATTCTAACTAACAAACTAACACTAACTTCTAACTAAGTACTAAGGGCATTCCTATTCGGCGCTTCAAGCGCCTGTTACGGGTGGACGCCTGAAGGCATGTTCTTGACCGGACAAAAATAATAGATTTTTATTTCTATTGGGCCAGCCCACTAAGATTTTAACGTCTGTGGGGGGTGCGCGTCAAATAGGAATTGCCCACAGCACCCAGCGGGCAAAAGAGGCCGAAAAACAGCACCCGCGGGCAAAAGAGGCCCAAAAAAACAGCACCGCTCGCGTCAGTGCCCGTCGCCTCGAGTCAGTGCGTCAGTACGTCTTCTCCAACGCGACGCCCGCGTCAGTGCCCGTCGCCTCGAGTCCCGCCGCGTCAGTGCTTTGGGCGCCCCGCCGTCACCTTCAATGCCTGCCGCGGCATCAACGCCGGCGTGCCGATTGGGCTGCCGCTCGGTGGCATTCATTGCGGCCACTGGACGCCCGGCCACTGGCCCCTTTAAAAGGAGGCCAACGGAGCCGCGGCCACCAGCCTCCATCGCCATAGCCAGCACAGCCGCCAGAGCCACCACATCCCGGCCACCACAGCAGCCATGGGGTTCTGGAAGAAGGGCAAGGGCAGCCACGACCACGAGGCCGGCGGGTCGCGCCGGTCTGGGCGCCGCCAGTCTCCTCCACGCCGCCAGTCTCCTCCACGCCGCGCCAGGACGGCCTCGCCGCAGCGCCAGCGTGACCGCCGGTACATTCCGGTGAGTCACTGCCAGGCGCTGTACCAGTGCGGCCAGAGCGTGGACTGGCCGGACTACAGCCTCCCCGGCGGGTGGCACCTCAACAGCCGGCGCGTGCCGGTCCCGCCGGTGCCGCGCTTCGGCCCGGAGCGGGTCGCCGAGATCCGCCGCCGGCGCGCACTGATGCCGGCGCGCCTCCGCGCCGATCCCGCCTTTGGCTACGATAGCCAATGGTGGGACAACTTCGGGTCGCGGGAGCGCGACCCGGTGCGGCGGGCGGCCTTCCTAGGGGAGGTCGCCCCCAACCCCTACGCCGGCGTGTACATGCCGGAGCCGGGGCCAGAGCCGCCGCAGGCGGATCCCTTCATCGAGGAGATGGAGGAGGACGAGGAGGACGAGGAGGCGCCGCCGGAGGTGGGCGGCGACGACATCCCTGGCGAGGAGCCCAGGGACGACACCGACGACTTCGTCGGCAGCGTCGCCTACGGCATCCTCGACGCGATGGACCACGGCGAGGCGCCGCCACCCCCGCCACCGATGTCCGAGGAGGAGGAGCTCCGGGTCGCCGTCCTCGTCTCCGAGGAGGAGGAGAAGAGGCGGTGGGCCGGCATTGACATGGCGCTGGCCATGTCCGTGCACCAGCAGCACGGCCGGCCACCGTCGCCTCCTCCACAGCGTGCGGCGACTCCACCGCCGCCTCCTCCACCAGGCCCACCGCCGCCGCCACCGCGTGCGGCGACTCCACCGCTGCCTCCTCCACCAGGTCCTCCTCCACCGCCTGCGGCCAACTGGCCGTGGCCGCAGTCGCCCTACATCATCCTCCCCGACGAGGACGACGAGTAGGCCGCGGCGAGGACGACGACGCCGACGCCCCTGTGCCCGCCCCGACGAGGGCTTTTTATTTTTTATTTTTATTTTTCTATGTTTTTTTTAATTTCAATGTATTATATATATATAAGTAATGAAAAATTTGCCTACGGCAATTTAAATGCGAAATTTTTTTAAAAAAAAGAAAAAATTGGCCGACTGGGCTCACCGTCGAAGGAGGGCGGCGGCGCTGGGGTGCGGGGCGGGCGCACGGGGCCGGGCGTCGCGGCGACGCTGGGGGGGGCGGCGGCGCAGGCCACCTGTAGAGAGAGAATGTGATGAGCGGCGGCGCGGGGGGAAAAGGGAGAGGTCGCGGCGGCGGCGGCGCTCACCGAGGACGGCGGCAGCGGCGGCGCTCTCCGAGGACGGCGGCAGGAAACTCGGACAGCCTGCCGGCGTGTTTTCGCTCCGCGCGCAAAAGTCCTTAGCAGTTTCGGCCGATTTGGGGGGAAGTGGGGGAGGAAGAAGGGCGAGTTATATTTGGAGGGGTCATTGGTCCCGGTTTGTGGCACCAACCGGGACCAATGACTCAACGGTCCCGGTTGATGCCACAAACCGGGACCAATGACCTGGGCGAGGGGCGCTGCTGAGCCGCCACGTGCCCATTAACGGTCCCGGTTGATGCCACAAACCGGGACCAATGTCCTGGGCGAGGGGCGCTGCTGAGCCGCCACGTGCCCATTGTTTTTCTGTTTTAACTTGCTGTTTTCATTTTAACAGGAAAAAACTTTCTTCTATTTAAAATTTGGAAAAACTTTCAACAGGAAAAGTGTTTCAATTTAAATAACTAATCTAAAACCATTTTCTGTTTTCAAAATTATGAATTCTAACTAAACAATTTTACTATTTTTAATAAAAAATGCACTAACACGTTTAAAATGGGCATAACAAATTCAAAAATGATCCAAACAATGTGAAACCTTCGCGTGGTGACATATTATGTGTCATAGTTGCAAGGAAAAATATTGAACTTGGAAAATTGCAAACGTCATAAAAAATCCTTCACAAAATGACCTATCATGTTCGAGGTTTCATGACATTTAGGTCAAACCACCAATGTTATGGCTAGAATCAGGGCATAGTTTATGATAATGTGCCCATATTGTGCACACATGTGCATCTTGGGATGGCTTACGATGTTGCAGGAGGAAGTTTTCGTTTTCGACGCACGAAATAGCCAATTTCCATTTTTGAAGTGCCGAAATTGGGGTGTTCTATGAAGGAACCACCAAATTAAAGTTTGGCATTGGCACCAACCCATTTTTCAAAAATACTAGACCACCTTAGATGGACCAATTCCCAACCGGTGTATCAGAAACCTTACCGTCCATCCCTCATGAAAAAGACAAATTCCTGCCGATTCGATAGGAGGGTGCCCAGATTTGTACTACAAGTACAGGATATAATGCTTGTGAATTTTTTTAAAAATCATTTATAGGTTCACAACATGCTATTTCACTAGAGATCTACTTCAAGTTTAGCGAGGCTCAGCCCCGGGCTAAGAAGCTTCAAGCCCGCCGCTTTGAATATAGTTTGAAACGGGCATAAGAAATTCAAAAATGATCCAAACAATGTGAAACCTTCGCGTGGTGTCATATTATGTGTCATAGTTGCAAGGAAAAATATTGAACTTGGAAAATTGCAAACATCATAAAAAATCCTTCACAAAATGACCTATCATGTTCGAGGTTTCATGGCATTTAGGTCAAACCACCAATGTTATGGCTAGAATCAGGGCATAGTTTATGATAATGTGCCCATATTGTGCACACGTGCATCTTGGAATGGCTTACGATGTTGCAGGAGAAAGTTTTCCTTATCCCACCGACAGTTTAGTTAGATGACACAAAAACCACCTTTAGTCCCGGTTGTACCCACCAGCCGGGACTAAAGGTTAGATAGTTTCCCGCGCCACTGCGTTCCCGCCTATTTTCTTCCCGCGCTTTCCACCTTTTCCCGCCTCCGTCTTCCCGCCATTTTTTCACTATATATATGTAGGCTTGGCCTCCATTTACATATCACATCTAGACTCATATCTGCAAACCTCATCACTCTCTCCCATGGCCTCCATCGTATCTCTAACCCCCAAGGAGGCGGAGGCGCTTTGCGCCTCAAACTACCCCTGCCCGCCGGGCTACCGCGTCCCCACCGGCTGGATGCTGAGCGTCGGAGGCGTACCGGTCCCTCCTGTCCCTCTAGGTGTGGCGCGTCAGATGGCCATCACGAACCACTACTACTTCGAGCTCACGCCAGAGCAGCGGAGGAATCCCCAGTGGCATCCCGACTACAGCCCGACTTGGGACGCCTTCTTCATCAATCGGCGTGAGAGTGCGCTTGCCAGGCACGAGGAGGACGGCCCACCTTGTTCGAACTTCAACGAGGCCGGCCGTCGGCTGTGGTGGCGCGGCCGGACTCTCCAGAGCGTCATGGCCTACCGTGGCCCCCGCCTGTGCTACCCTCAGTCTCAGCCCACGCGTGCTCACCCGCCGAGGTTCGACTACCGCGACTCCGACGACTACGACGACTACAGTGGCGATGTTTATAGGGCTAGGCATGACTATGACTGAATCACTCCAATATTGTGTGTCATAGCTGCATGGAAAAATATTGAACTTGGATAATTGCAAACATCATAAAAAATCATTCACAAAATGACATGTCATAGTTTTCATACATTACATAGATTTACATAGGGTTTAGGGTAATTCTCCTTCGTCGCGTATGTCGATCCCTTGCCTATGATCGCTTCTTAGGCCGTAACCATGGAGCATCTTCATTATTTAACGGGATGCAAGGGTCAGTTTTCACGGTGAAGGGCGGAATTTCTTCAAACTTATCATAATCTGCTGACATGTCTGTCTTGTCCTCGACTCCCGCGATGTTTCTTTTCCCTGAAAGAACTATGTGACGCCTGGGCTCATCGTCTGATGTATTCGTTTCCTTATTTTTCCTTTTTTTCGGTCTGGAGGACATGTCCTTCACATAGAAAACCTGAGCCACATCATTGGCTAGGACGAATGGTTCGTCTCTGTAACCAAGATTCTTGAGATCCACTGTTGTCATTCCGTACAGCTGGTCCACCTTTACCCCTTCTCTATTCATGTTGACCCAACTGCACCGAAACAAAGGGACCTTAAAAGTAGGTCCATAGTCAAGTTCCCATATCTCCTCTATGTAACCATAGTATGTGTCCTTTTTCCCATTGTCACATGTTGCATCAAAGCGGACACCACTATTTTGGTTAGTGCTCTTTTTATCTTGGGAGATCGTGTAAAATGTATTCCCATTTATCTCGTACCCTTGGAAAGTCAATACAGTCGCAGATGGTGTCGCGGCCAACAAGTAGAGCTGATCTCCAATAGTGGTGTCATTTATGAGATGTAATTGCAACCAAGTGCCAAAAGTCTCCATGTGATTTTCTTTAATCCAGTAGTCATCCTTCCCCGGGAACTTAGAGCGTACAACATTCATGTGTTCCTTGATATACGGAGCCACGAAGGTAGAGCTTTGTAAAACTGTGTAGTGTGCTTGATTCAAAGAATGCCCGTCCCTAAATATCATTGCTTTCTTTCCTAGCGTGCCTTTTCCACTTAGTCTCCCCTCATACCGTGATTCAGGAACACCAATCGGCTTAAGGTCAGGAAGAAAGTCAACACAGAACCCAATGACCTCCTCTGTTCCATAGCCCTTGGAGATGCTTCCTTCTGGCCTTGCACGATTACGAACATATTTCTTTAAGACTCCCATGAACCTCTCGAAGGGGAACATATTGTGCAGAAATACAGGACCGAGAATGGAAATCTCATCAACTAGGTGAACTAAGAGATGCGTCATAATATTGAAGAAGGACGGGGGGAACACCAACTCAAAACTGACAAGACATTGGACCACATCCTTTTGCAGCCTTTCTAGACTTTCTCGATCGATCACCTTCTGAGATATTGCATTGAGGAATGCACATAGCTTCACAATGGGTACTCGAACATTTTCCGGTAGAAGCCCCCTCAATGCAACCGGAAGCAACTGCGTCATAATCACGTGACAATCATGAGACTTCAGGTTCTGGAATTTTTTCTCTGCCATATTTATTATTCCCTTTATATTAGACGAGAACCCAGCCGGGACCTTGATACTATTCAGGCATTCAAAAAAGATTTCCTTCTCTGCTTTGGTAAGAGCGTAGCTGCTTAAGTATTGACGGCCTTTATCAGTATGCTTGTTGTATGGGTCTTTGATACGTTGCTGGTCCTCCCGTGCTTCTGGTGTATCTTTTGTCTTCCCATACACGCCTAGGAAGCCTAGCAGGTTCACGCAAAGATTCTTCGTCACGTGCATCACATCGATTGAAGAACGGACCTCTAGGTCTTTCCAATACTCAAGCTCCCAAAATATAGATTTCTTCTTCCACATGGCCGTGTGTCCGGTAATGGGGTCTTTCGGAACAGATTGACCGCCAGAACCCTTTCCAAATATTACTTCTAGGTCCTTCACCATACCAAATACATCAGCACCTTTAGGGAGCTTAGGCTTCTTCCGGTGATCTGCCTCACCGTTGAAATGCTTGCCTTTTTTTCTTACTTGATGATTGGTCGGAAGAAATTTACGACACTCCAGGTACACAACCTTCTTACATTTATCCAAATATGTACCTTTAGTCTTATCTAAACAGTGCGTGCATGCATTGTATCCCTTGTTTGACTGTCCTGAAATATTACTAAGAGCAGGCCAATCATTGATGGTTACGAACAGCAACGCTCGTAGGTCAAATGGCTCCTGTTTGTGCTCATCCCACACCTTTACACCTGGTTCTGCCCACAGCTGCAATAGTTCATCGACTAATGGCCTTAGATACACATCAATGTCGTTGCCGGGTTGCTTCGGTCCTTGGATGAGCACTGGCATCATAATGAACTTCCGCTTCATGCACAACCACGGAGGAAGGTTGTAGATACATAGAGTCACGGGCCAGGTGCTGTGACTGCAGCTCTGCTCCCCAAAAGGATTCATGCCGTCTGTACTTAGACCAAACCATAAGTTCCTCGCATCACCTGCAAAGTTTGAGTACTTTCTCTCGATGTTTCTCTACTGCGACCCATCGGCGGGGTGTCTCAGTTTCCCGTCTTTCTTACGCTCTTCTTTGTGCCATCGCAACAACCTAGCATGCTCTTTGTTTCTGAACAGACGTTTCAACCGTGGTATTATAGGAGCATACCACATAACCTTAGCAGGAACCTTCTTCCTGGGGGGCTCGTCATCACCCTCAACATCACCAGGGTCATCTTGTCTGATCTTGTACCGACATGCAGTGCATACCGGACATTTATCCATATTCTCATACTTCTCACCACGGTATAAGATACAGTCATTAATGCATGCATGTATCTTCTCCACATCTAATCCTAGAGGGCAGATAGTCTTCTTTGCTTCGTACGTTGTCTCGGGCAGCTCATTATCCTTTGGAAGCTTTGGCTTTATTATTTTCAGTAACTTCTCAAATCCCTTGTCAGATAAACCAGCCTCTGCCTTCCATTTCAGCAATTCAAGTGTGGTACCGAGCTTTGTGCTGCCATCTTCGCAATTTGGGTATAATAACTTTTTGTGATCGTTTTGCATGGCCTCCAACTTCAGCTTCTCCCTTTCTGTATCGCATTGTTGCTTTGCATCAGAAATGACCCGACCAAGACCATCACCGGGCTCATCCGATGCCCGTTGTTCTTCTTCATTGCCGCCTCTCTCTTCTTCATTGTCTTCCATTGCAGTATCACCGTATTCTTCAGGATAGCTGTCATCATCCTCTTCTTCATTTTCTTCCAGCCTAACCCCTCTTTCTCCGTGCATGGCCCAACAATAATATCCGGGCATGAAACCTCTCCGAAGCAGATGGCTTTGAAGGATTCTCGGGGCAGAGTGCTCCGTCAAATTTCGACAGTCGATGCAGGGACAAGGCATAAAATTATCCACTTTGTTTGCCTTAGCCACATCGATAAATTTATGCAGGCCTGCAATAAAATCAGAATCGCGTCGGTCGCCGTACATCCATCACATCCGCGCATCGATCTGCGTTATAATAATTAACTATTATAATAACATCATGAATAGTGAAATGACCACCCACATGGACACATATGCAAGATTTTTATATCAGTTACAGATGAAGAAGATAAGGTTGCTAACCTCGGCGGAGGATACCGTGTTGTGCGAACTTAAATGTGGCATGGACATTTCGTCGAACACCTTGTGTGCAATCAAAGGAAAAAAAAAGCTAGCACCCACACCACACACACAATTCAGCAAATTTTTGTGGCAAAGGGCAAAGGGCTGGGTATCAATTTATAGCCAGGGGAGGGTCTTTGATCCCGGTTCATGCCATGAACCGGGACCAATGACCCGCATAGAGGCACGTGTCATGCTGGGGAGGCCTTGGTCCCGGTTAATGCCACAAACCAGGACCGATACCCCGAAATGAACCGGGACTAATCTCCAGGCGGCATGGACCGGGACCAATAAGTGTCATTGGTCCCCAATGGCCAGCCGAACCGGGACAGATGACATTTGGGTGCTGGACCAAAGACCCTTTTTCTACTAGTGCTTTATATATCATGGCTATGTGATACAAAATTATTACATATAGCTGAAGTTGTAACTTCACGTAACATCATAGTTTATTAGGCGGTCTTAGATGTCACACTAGTAGAAAACAGGCCTTTCATCAGACCCCTTTAGTCCCGGCCGTAGTCTGGCCTGGGACTAAAGTTCTGGCCATGTCGCCCCGAATCCGCCAACGCGTACGGCCCCCATGAGATACAAACCGGGACTAAATGGGCTGGCCCTATATATATGGCAGCCCCCTCTCCCCTCTCTCTTGTTTTTTTCCTGGTGGGAGGAGTGTGGGTTTGTGCTAGTCTTTTTTTTTTCTTCGTATGCACTACAGGTGTTCGGTGAAATGCGTGTTAGAGCGATGCCACTTGAGTTCACAGAAGACAAACATGATATGAGGTGTCCGAGCCACAATTAAGCTTCCTCCTCTTTATTTCCACTTGTCCTAAAAGATTAGCAACTATTTTCTCATTTAGACCATGCGGTACTAATTTTAGCATCGTGATTGCGTTTGATATACAGTTATATGATGCAGATGAGCCATCCATGGATGTACGGTGACCGACACACAGCCGCTTACAGAGAAGGCGTGCATTCTTTTCGCGATGCGGCTGAGGCAAACAAGCATGGTGGTGGCTTTATGTTTTGTCCATGTGTTAAATATCGGAATGAAATGGATCACACTTCCTCAAGAGTCATTCAGAGCCACCTGCTTCGGCCCGGTTTCATGTCTGGCTATAATGTTTGGACCAAGCACGGAGAAAGAGTGGTTATGATGGAAGACGATGATGGAGAAGAGAACGATGATGACAACTACCAATCTATGTTCCCTGAATATGCTGATATAGCAATGGAAGACAATGAAGAAGAAGGTCAGGGTGAAGAACGGCGGGCACCAGATGAGCCCGCTGATGATCTTGGTTGGGTCATTTCTGATGCACGGTGAGGCTGCGACACAGAAAAGGAAAGGTTGCAATTCGAGCAGATGTTACAGGACCACAACAAATTGTTGTGCCCAACTTGTGAAGATGGCTAGAAGAAGCTGGGTAGCACACTGGAATTGCTGAAGTGGAAGGCAGAGACCGGTGTGACTGGCTTGTCATTTGAAAAGTTACCGGTACTAATGATGAAGATGCTTCCAAGAAAGGACGAATTGCCCGCCAGCACGTATGAAGCAAAGAAGCTTGTATTCTCTATAGGATTAGACGTGCAGAAGGTACATGCATGCCCTAATGACTGCATCCTCTAACGCGGTGAGAAGTATGAGAATATAGATAAATGCCCGGTATGCACTGCATTGCGATATAAGATCAGAAAAGATGACCCTGGTGATATTGAGAGAAAGCCACCCAGGAAGAGGGTTCCTGTCAAGGTGATGTGGTATGCTCCTATTATACCACGGTTGAAACGTCTGTTCAGAAACAAAGAGTATGCCAAATTGTTGCGATGGCATATGGAAGGCTTTAAGAAAGACGACAAGTTGAGGCACTCCATTGATGGTCGGCAGTGGAGAAAAATCGAGAGAGAGTTCCTGGACTTTGCAGGTGGCGCAACAAACTTATGATTTGGTCTAATTACAGATGGCATGAATCCTTTTGGGGAGCAGATCTGCAGTCATAGCACCTAGCTTGTGACTCTATGTATCTACAACCTTCCTCCTTGGTTGTGCATGAAGCGGAAGTTCATTATGATTTCAGTGCTCATCCAAGGTCCGAAGCAACCCGGCAATGACATTGATGTGTAACTAAGGCCATTAGTCGATGAACTTTTGCAGTTATGGGCCAAACCAGGTGTATGTGAGTGGGATAAGCACAAATAGTAGGAATTTGACATACGCGCATTGCTTTTAGTAACTATCAATGATTGGCCTGCTCTTAGTAACATTTCAGGACAGTCAAGCAAGGGATACAATGCATGCACGCACTGTTTGGATCAGACAAAAAGTATATATCTGGACAAATGTAGGAAGAATGTGTACCTGTACAATCATCATTTTCTTCCACCCAAGCATCCCTTAAATAAAAAAGGCAAGCATTTCAATGGCAAGGCAGAAACCCGGACGAAGCCTATCACCCGTACTGGTGCTAAAGTATTTGGTATGGTCAAGGATTTAAAAGTAATCTTTGGAAAGGGTCCTAGCAGCCAACCTGTTCCTAACTGCGCTGATAAGCTTGCATCCATGTGGAAGAAGAAATCTATATTTTGCGAGCTACCCTATTGGGAAATCCATGAGGTCCGCTCCGCAATCGACATGATGCACCTGACGAAGAATATTTGCGTGAATATTCTATTGAAGAACTCCTTTTGACAACAAAAAGAAGGAGGTCATATGCAGTACCATATTCAATAGAACCGAATTAATTAGCACTAATCTCCCTCCTAAGGACAGCAGCTTGCCTTTCCAACTAGAAAGACGTTTTTGAAGTCTCTCTTCAACGAGTTTCCATTCAGCAATTGTGAGCCTTCGATAATATATCGGAATGCCTAAATACTTCATAGGAAACTGTTCTTGCCCACAGCCAAATAAGTTGGCATATGCGTCAACCTCATTAATAGCCTCGTCAAAACAAAACAACTCACTCTTATGGAAGTTAATTTTGAGCCCGGATAATCGCTCGAACACTAAGAGTATTAACTTCAGGTTTTATGCTTTCTCTAAGTCATGTTCCATAAAAAGAATTGTATCATCGGCATATTGAAGGATAGATAACTTCATATCTGTTGCTGCATTTGACGAGATTAGTCAACTGGTGGCACTCATACGCGCATGATGGCATTGGCCTGTTGCAGGTCGTGCGCACCAAGGTGTTTGAGATGGTTCCGCTGATGGTGGCATTCAATCACGACTTCCAAGCCTTCAGGAGCAAAGGAAGCATATATGAGTACGCTGTGCTGTATTTGGATTTTCTCTGCACCATGATACAGTTTTTATACGTAAATGCCTGACTGGTTGGTTGCGACTAAACTGAATTTATGGCGTTTTTTCAGTTAAACGGAAAGATAAGGAGGAGACATGCAAGAACTGGTTGGTTGAGGTCATTGGCAGTTTGGCACCGACTACAAAGAGACAGCCACAACAGGTAACTAATCATGATTCTGCCTTACTGATCTCTGGTTGCGTGTAGAAAGATGAGTAAGCAGGCATTTTTAGGCCCGACAGTCGGGCCGGGCCAGGCCTGGGCCACCATTTTCTATGTCAGGCTTTGTATTGGCCTGGCCGGACCTGACCCGACTTGAGAAGATGTCCAGGTATAACTGGGACAGGGCGTTTTGGTGTTCGAGCTCATATGAGCTCGTTTTCTGGGCCACACAATCACCTCCAGACTGGTGGTTTTGGCCGTGTATTGCGGTTGCATTCCTGTATCCGACCTCTACGCATGTGTTAAATGCTCTTTTAAACGGCCGTTCTTGGTACTCCCTCCGTCCCGGTGTATAAGTCCTGCGCGTTTTCTTAGGTTATTATTTTGACAAATATAATCTAAATTTTACAACATAAAAATTATACCATTAGAAAGTACAATGTTTGAAATTTCCAATGATATATATTTTATAGTATATGACTTGTATTACGTTGGTCAAAATGACGATCTAGGGGCACGTACAAGATCTATACACCGAGACGGAGGGAGTATATAACATGACAAACAGAGTGCACCATTTTGTACCGCGTTGTGCCAGACAGCCACGGGTCCCACCACTTTTTTTATACGCGACCAGGTGACCCCCGCAATACCTTATCCACAGCCACGCAACCTTTTTCTCCCGCAATACTCGTTCCCCACCTGATTTCTCTCACCACCATACTCAGCGGCATCGGCGAGTATTCATGCCGGCCAAGCCGCATCTTTGAAAGTAGTACTAAGTCAGAAGCTAGCTGGATTTATCGATTAGGCTCCCGGTCGATTACTTTCTACAGAGGACCTGCAGGAGGTAGATGCAAATCTATTTACGAAAGAATATGTGATGTACAAAGCTGGCTAGCTAGCAGATGGATCAATCGTTTATGCTCCTCGATGAGAAATTTCCATCGAGGACCTGCAGGAGCTAGAGCCGCTCGAGGATTGTATCCACGCTATGGGTCAGCATTGTCAAAAATCGAGAGGTGTCCAAGAAGGCGTCCTAGTCGTCAGTCGCGACCATCTCAAGCTCAAGATCCGGATGGCCAGCCCAGGTGATCCTCCCCCTGGTTTCTAGATGGTCTGGCCGCCGGCCACTCCGATGAAGAATAAATCGGCTAGGAGCGGCTAGACCTCCAAATCTGGCTCGTCCAATGAGAAAAAGCAGGGGCGATGAGCTTTTAGTTAGCCGCTGCCGGCGCCGTCTCCACTCGAACGGAGATGCCGCGTCTACTCACAGTTGCACAAACGGCAACTCAAGCCTGGCCCAGTGTATCATACGCGTATCTTCTACTCCCTCCGTTTTTAAATATATAATGTTTTAGGTTTATGAAGCAAATGTATCTAGACACCTTTTAGTGTGTATATTCGAGTGAATCTATACACTAAAAAATATCTACCTACATTTACTTCACAGAGCTAAAATATATTATATTATTTATTTATTTATTTAAAAAAAATATCTTATATTTTAAAACAGAGGGAGTATTTTTAATAATTTGTATGATACACACTAGCAGAACCGTGTTAGGTCATCAGACCAAATGAACGGTCCAGGAATAGCAACTATTTCTGCCAATGATAATTTAACCTTACTCCATGCAACCATTCTCTTGTGCTGCAAGCCTGCAACTGGACTGAGGGCCTGTTTGTTTGGGCTGTTTGTGGCTGGCTGCGCAAGGAAAGCTGCTGTGTAGGGAAAGCTGCTGTGCAGGTAAAGTTGCTTTTCTAAGTTTAACTGTTTGGCTATTTGGCTGGCTGGCTAACTGTATGTTGAGGAATTGTCTAAAATACCCTCATAGTTCCGAGAGGATATATAATTGCTGACAGAAGTGTGTATAAGCGTGTCTGTAACTGCTAAATACTAGAATACATAGAATAAACACAAAAAATAATTGGTCAAATATAGCTTTGTCAAAAATACATATCGTATCATTACACAAATAAGATAAAGATAACATCCTTAATGAATATAGATTTATCCAATGTCTTCACTAAACTATCCCCTATTTTTTTGAAGAATTTGCATGTGAACGATGTAACCTGCTGAGTTCGGTATAAGAATGTATGTGTTTCCTCGAGTAGAATTATGGGAGTCGCAGGCTCGCAGCTAATTGGAATTCGTCTATAATTCCAACATAATCGCTTTATCTTTCTGCCCAGCCACATGAAGCAAAGTTTATCTGAACTCTTTCAAATGGCATATAAATGTTCAAACAGGGTCACCATTTGACTATCAGCTGAAGAACTGTAGTTATCCTGAATTAGGTGCAGTAAGAAGCACCGAAGCAAACACATTTTTAACAAATTCAGAAGCCCAGTATATGAAACTCCTATCCCAATATCACACGTCTCTATATGCTACGATGAGCTGAGCCGGCGGGGACGGGACGGGTGCTCGGTCGGCGGCGGAGATCGATCCCGTCGATCTGGGAATCCGGGAATCATACGAGGAAAGAGAATACGATGGGGAGAAGGACGTGCGTAGGGCGCTGGGACGGCTGCTGGTCGTCGGCCGCCTGGTCGAGGGTAACCTGGAGTGGCGGCGCGGGCAGAGGAACCCTAGCGCTGGTGGGTGCCGGGGCGATTTGGGACTGGGAGACGAGAAAACGTTTCGGCCGGGCCTATCGATTCGGCCCGCGGTGGCATAATGCTGTAATTCCGTCCGAAGGACATGTCCTGGTTGGAAAACGGTTGGCTTGGTATTATGCGAAGCTGCGGGAAGCACGTCGAGAGGTGCTTCGCTCCGCATGCCTATTCGCTGCTTTGGCTTTGGCAAAGCCAAGTTTAAAAGCACCCCCTTTGTTTCAAATGTTTGGCTTATTTTAGTGGAAAGCTCTACAAAGCCCAAACAAACACCCCCTGAACTAAGCAGAAGTTAGCTGAGCTGAAGCGTGCATATACTGTGAACTGCAGGTCAGTTGACGAAACATTTTACAACAGAGGAAACT
The DNA here is from genome assembly GCA_007115705.1 of Dactylis glomerata. Lineage (NCBI taxonomy): Eukaryota > Viridiplantae > Streptophyta > Magnoliopsida > Poales > Poaceae > Dactylis > Dactylis glomerata. The sequence continues at coordinate 226,266 of QXEO01000107.1, forward strand.
GGGAGATTTCACTCTTCATTGTCTTCGCCTCACAAAGCATCCGTACCGTCCTCTGTTCTGTGCTGTCGTTAGCTGAGCTGATAGCGTGCATACCATTGATGTTTCAGACGACTTGTCAAGTTGTATGCTAGGACACATTGCATAGCTCTTGTTACATTTTGAAGCCTCTTCTTCTTTTTTTATGAGCAGCAACCCTCGGATTCAACGCTTCGAATTGCATTTGTATCATCATTGCTGGTTGATGTTTCCTCGTATATGTTCATAACGCTTGCTCCACACTGGTATCTGTATAAATTGTCGGGATAACAACTAATCAAACTGCAGTGTGATGAAGCTGTTGATCCCTAAGTGGTTACCATAATTGCAAGAAAAAAAGGCTGGTACTGACATTTGTGAGAGCTTGAGGCAAGGCGTACCAAGCCATTATGATCTTTTTTTCTTCTCTCTTGTTGCTGGACAAGGCCGTCCGCTAGATTGGGTCGCCGCTTCGTTGCTCTGGCCTCTGGAGCCGGTGTTCTGACGACCAGATGGGCCTAAGAGGGATATTGCTCGGTGGCGCACGCGCGCCACGAAAACTTCATTTCGCTAAAGGTTTGACTATAATGGGCCGGCCCATTAAATTCGGTGCTGGTTGGTTCGTTCAAGTTTCACCGCTTCGGCTTCTTTCATTGTCGCGCTTTGCACGGAAGTCAAACTCAACATTTTAGACCATCTCCAGCCGTTTGAGGCCCCCAGGTCGAAATCCAGCGATATTTTCGTCCGGATTGAATGTAAAACTGGTGTGGGTGGGAGATTTTTTCCAGTCGTCACCCCGACGTTCGCGGATATAGTTTCAAAATAGCGTGTTCCCGCCCGCTATACAAAAGCATCGCACAAAGTTTGGTGATCGGATCAGCCACAATTCGGCGATCGAAACATAAACTAGACTAGACTAGAACAGGCTCATCGGCGGTGCCTTCCTGCGCCTCCTCGGGCGGCGTAGTTTTGTCCGCCGGAGTGGACATCGTCGAAGGGGAGGACGACGCAGTCGACGGAGGGTGGAGGATGGCTTGGCGATGAGCGTCGTACCAAGCCCTCGTCTCCTCGTCCATCGCAGTGTCGTTGCCGCCTATCAGGAACGCCAGGTCGGTGTTCCTCTTCTTCGCCGCGGATGTTGTCTGGAGCAAGGCGATCCAGGTGCCTTGGTTGGCGAGCATCTGTTTCCAGCGTGCGTCGTACTTGGTGTCTCTCCCGGCGTTGTGCGCCCTCACGTCGGTCCAGCATTTCTCGAAAGACGCCTGCAATCTGTCGGCTGGAGCCCCCGACTTCTTCATTTCTTTCAGCTTCTTTTGGCCGAACTCGGGGCGGCCCGCCGACGCGGCAGCGGCGGGAGCGTCGGGGTTGTACAGCTCGTCCTTGTTCTTGGAGAGGGTCCGCGTACTTCCGCCCACTTCTCGCAGTCCTCGATGCGGGCGAAGACGTTGAGGTACTTGAACTGCTGGCCGTCGGAGTCGTCGCCATACATGTCGAACGCCCGCCGCATCTGCACAGAGAAGCCGACGTCATCACAAATCGGCGATCCAATGTCGATGGAGAAAAGCGAGTAAGCATACCTTGGTCTCGAAGTCGGCACCGCTAATCGGACAATCGGCGATCTCCTCTTGTATGCCGTGCCACTTGTTGCACGCCGCCTGCATGATCCCCCAATGCGTGGCCATGGCCTTCTCACCGCGGACCATCACCGTCTTGTTGAAGTAGGGATCGACGAGTTTGCGCTCGTCGAACGCCGTCTTGACCCGCTGCCAATATGTGTCAAAGTTTTGATTGGCGCCGGTGATGCCGTTCATGGAAACGGTCTTCCAAGCTTCGGCGAGGCACTCCTCTTCATTGCCCGTCCATTTGACCCGCGGCTCGGTCGGCGGCGAGGTCTTCTTCCTTTTCTTCCGCCCCTTTGCCGTCGATGTCGGCTCAGGCGCGTCGTCCTCCTCATCGACCTGGGCATGCTCCTCTTCTTCTTCGTCGACGTCTTGCGTGGCGTCTCCAATACCGTCGTCGCCACCCCGCGACGCCGCCGCGACGGCCTCCGTCGCCCTTGCCTCCTCTTGTGTGAAGAAACCCGGGTTCGCCGCGGTGGCCATGGAGCCCGACGTGATCATGTCGTGCATCACACCGTCGTTCAGCGGCGACATCCCGTACAAGAGCGGCCCTCGGCGCAGGGCAGGCGAGATTCCCTCGTGCATCGCGGCGTCGTACTCCGGCGGCGACGGGGTGAACCTCGACATGGCGGGGACGTAGGTCTCGTGGAACATGGGCGACGACGCCGCCGGCGAGTAGGTGGAAGGCGAGCCGACCGTACCTTGGATTGGCCATGAACCGGCGGGGAATTGGCTGACGCGCGGCTGTCCCATGGCCATGGAGACCAGCCTCGCCTGCTCGTCCGCCGCCGTCGCCGCCGCCCTCTTCGCCGCGAGCTTCTTCTCCCTCTCCGCCCTACCGCGAGTTTCGGTCTCCCGGCGCGCCACGTCCGCCGCCCACGCCGCGTTTGTCATGACCGGCGGCCTCTCTTTGGGGGCCCGCGGCTTCCTCGCCTTCGGCGCGCCGTCGTCGGCGATCCTCTTCGGCGGCATGGTGGTGGAAGAGAAGAGGAGGACCTGCAACTGTGGGGGATTTCGGCGGAGAAAATGGGTATATGCGGCGCATTTTGGAGGGAAATGAAATTAATGGCGGGGAACTACCCTTTCTCTCACCGACACCGCGGGCCCGCTCGCCGTTTCGCGCGTTTTTGTTTCGTCCGGAGTCCCCAAGCGCGCCTCGGAAAGCTGGGGATGGCCTGGGCTCGTCGGATGGATGAAAGCCCAAATCCGGGCGAAAACGAGGAACCGGGGCGCGGCTGGGCTGAATATCGCCATCCGGATGTAAAAAACGGCGTCCGGGGGCCGAGTCGGGGGGACGGCTGGAGATGCTCTTATCCTTCTAGTCTATACTGCTACGGTAGGATCTAGTTAGGATTTTTTTTATTTTTTATTCTTCTTTCATCTATGTTTCTTTCACTATTTTCTCCTTCCATTTTCCTTTTATCTCTTTTTATAAGTATTTTTTTATGTTCTCTGTGATGTACTTTTGTTCCTAGATGAATAACAATTTGTTCTTTCTTTTTGTTCCCTAAGTGTATATGATTAATTTTGTTTTCTTGATGTTTATTTTTGTTTCCTGTGAAGTTCATTTTTGTTCCCCGATGTATAATTGTTCCTTTTATTCAAAGAGATTTGTTTCTCTTATTTTAAAAAATTAGTTCCACAAATTATTTTGTTCCTTGATGTTTATTTTTGTTCCTATGAAGTTTTTTGTTCCCATACGCATAATTGTTCCTTTTATTCATAGAGATTTTTTCCTCTTATTTTAGAAAATTATTAGTTCCACAAATTATTTTGTTCCTTGATGTTTATTTTTGTTCTCTATGAAGTTTATTTTTGTTCCCAGATGTATAATTGTTCCTTTTATACAAAGAAATTTGTTCCTCTTATTTTAGAAAATTAGTTCCATAAATTATTTTGTTCCTTGATGTTTATTTTTGTTCCCTATGAAGTTCATTTTTGTTCCCAGACGTATAATTGTTCCTTTTATTCAAAGAGATTTGTTCCTCTTATTTTCAAAAATCTGTTCCACAATCTATTTTGTTCCTTGATGTTTATTTTTATTCCCTGTGAAGTTCATTTTTTATTTCCAGACGTATAGCGTTTTGTTCCTTCTATTCATAGAGATTTGTTCCTCTTATTTTAGAAAATTATTAGTTCCACAAATTATTTTGTTCCTTGATGTTTATTTTTATTCCCTGTGAAGTTCATTTTTGTGTCCAAGACGTATAATTGTTCCTTTTTTTCAAAGAGATTTATTCCTCTTATTTTAGAAAATTAGTTCCATAATCTATTTTGTTCCTTGAAGTTCATTTTTGTTCCCTGACAATTAGCTTTTTGTTCCTTTTATTCCAAGAGATTTGTTCCTCTTATTTTAGAAAATTAGTTCCACAAATTATTTTATTCCTTGATGTTTATTTTTTGTTCCCAAGGTACATTTTTTGTTTCATAGCTTATGTTCTTATTAAAGTAGTGTTGTAGTTTAGTTAACTTTGCTTCTCGGATTATAAATTTATTCATACAACCAAATTATATTCTTATTAAACTAGTGTTGTAGTTTAGTTTTAAACGCGCATAATAGTTAATTAACTAGGCAGACTACTAATAGGAAATTCGAACCTGCAAAACATGCGCATGCACGTACGTGCATGCATCAGTGTTCTACTAGAATAAGTAAGTGACTTTTAATCCACAGCGCACCAGCTGCACCACGATCGAGTGGAGACACGCGGGCGGACCGCGCACAAACTGCACCATCATTTTAGTCCCACATCGATTAACGAGCAAAATTTCAACCAATTTAAATAGCATGCTTTCATGGTAACAATCATCTAGACAACTGCGTGGAGGATCCGCACAGCCACCGCTCCTAAGACAGCTAATTTCTAAACTGAATTAGCACCCCCTAAGAGGCTCCGGTTTGCCTCGCTTAGTCAAAGGCCCATATGAGTAGGCCCATTCACTAACGCAGGAGCACGCTCCGAGAAAAAAAAGAGAGCGAGCACCAGCATCTCTTCCATGTCGATCTCTTTGAACAGAGGAAATAAAAGAAAAATATAAATAAGATATAAACACCAGGCTGCACGAATTCTATTGGATGCTCGTTTTCAGGTGGCATATCCCATGAGATACCATCAACTTTATTTACATAGCCCTCCTTCGCTAATCTATGAGCCATTTTGTTGCCCGCTCTTCTTACATGAGAAACTGATGACGCTTCAAAGTCACAAAAAAGAACCTTGCTGTCTTTGATTAATTGCCCATGCACCGACCTATCCAGCTCTTTACTGTTTAACTTCACCACAACACCCATACAATCCGATTCAAATATGATCTTCGTTAGCCCTACTATACTTCCTTTGCCAACTGCATTGCCTTCTAACATGCCAACAGTTCAGCCCCTTCTGAATCACCTACATGAGGAAAAATGGCTTTTCCCTGCAGTGGGAGCTCCATGATGGCCTCGAATAATGACATCACCGCGCCTACGCAGTTTTCCGATGCCGAGAATGCACCATCAGCATTGATCGTGTGCCACTCCGCGTCAGGTTTGACCCAGTGCTCCTTCACCCTAGGTATAGTGTTTTCCGTCTTGGTTTGCACAGATTGCCACTCCTCCACCAGAGCAATACTCCTTCGAACAATCCTAGAGGGGTCCTCAATCAACGGTTAATCCCTTGCAATGCTCCTAGCTAGCCAGTGGTTATATAACAATATCATACTCATAGCCAGCTCCTGCTCTGACACACGGCCAAAGTACTCTAGCAGCCAATGCTGCAGTTGTGAGTGTGATCTTACTTCAGTTGGCGGAGGAAGATGTTGTAAAGAAGTCAAGGATTGTAGCTCTGCCATAATGAGGTTGTGGAATTCGTCATTTTGGCTCCTGGACTCACTAGAAACCTTTAGTTTAAACGTTCAGAAAATGTAGTTTCAAAAATTTATGAAAGCTACATATTGGCAATGATGTATATTTCAAGTGTGCAAAGTCCCAGTTTAAATTATTTATGTTCTACACACAAAAAATACAAAATTATAGATCTAGGTGTGTGAATAGTGCACCTCCAGATCTTTAGATTTTACCTTTTTTTTAGCCCATAATACTTTGTATTTCAAATTGAGATATCACTAGTAGAAAACGGGCCTTAGGCCTGGACCCTTTAGTCCCGGCCTCCATCTGGGCCGGGACTAAAGGCCCGGCCACGTCGCCCCAAATTCGCCAGCCGCCCGGGAGGCTTTGGTCCCGGCCCGTTACGAGCCTTTAGTCCCGGTTTGAGACACAAACCGGGACTAAAGGGCTATGCGCTGGGCGGCCCGCATGTGCGCCCCCTTTAGTCCCGGTTTGTGTCTCAAACCGGGACTAAAGTACTCTGCCTATATATATGGCCCCTGCAGCCCCTCTCTCCCCTCTTGCATTTTTTTGGATGAAAGTGTGTGAGTGTGTGCTAGCTCTCCTTTTTGCTTGGATACACTAGAGGTGTTTGTTGAAATGTTTGTTAGAGCGATGCCGCTTCAGTTCACCGAACACAACTACGATATAAGGTGCCCGAGCCACGCTTAAGCCTCTTCCTCTTTATTTCCACTTATTCTAAAAGGTTAGCAACTATATTTCCTCGTTTAGACCGTGCGGTACTAATTTTTAGGATCGTGATTGTGTTTGATATACTGTTGCATGACGCAGATGAGCCATCCATGGATGTACGGTGATCGACGCACCGCCGCTTACAGAGAAGGCGTGCATTCTTTTCGAGATGCGGCCGATGCGAACAAGCATGGTGGTGGCTATATGTTTTGTCCATGTGTTGAATGTCGGAATGAGAAGGACTACACTTCCTCAAGAGTCATTCAGAGCCACCTGCTTCGGTCCGGTTTTATGTCGGGCTATAATGTTTGGACCAAGCACGGAGAAAGAGGGGTTATGATGGAAGACGACGATGAAGAAGAAGAGAACGATGATGACAACTACCGATCTATGTTCCCTGAGTATGCTGATACCGCAATGGAAGACAATGAAGAAGAAGATCAGGGTGCAGAACGGGAACCAGATGAACCCGCTGATGATCTTGGCCGGGTCATTTCTGAAGCACGGCGAGGCTGCGACACAGAAAAGGAGAGGTTGCAGTTCGAGCAGATGTTACAGGACCACAACAAATTGTTGTACCCAACTTGTGAAGATGGCCAGAAGAAGCTGGGTAGCACACTGGAATTGCTGAAGTGGAAGGCAGAGACCGGTGTGACTGACTCGTCATTCGAAAAGTTGCTGGTACTGATGAAGAAGATGCTTCCAAGAAAGAACGAATTGCCCGCCAGCACGTACGAAGCAAAGAAGCTTGTCTGCCCTCTAGGATTAGACGTGCAGAAGATACATGCATGCCCTAATGACTGCATCCTCTACCGCGGTGAGAAGTATGAGAATATGGATAAATGCCCGGTATGCACTGCATTGCGGTATAAGATCAGAAAAGATGACCCTGGTGAGATTGAGGGCGAGCCACCCAGGAAGAGGGTTCCTGCCAAGGTGATGTGGTATGCTCCTATAATACCACGGTTGAAACGTCTGTTCAGAAATAAAGATCATGCGAAGTTGTTGCGATGGCACATGGAAGATCGTATGAAAGACGATAAGTTGAGGCACCCCGCCGATGGTCGGCAGTGGAGAAAAATCGAGAGAGAGTTCCCGAGATTTGCAGGTGACGCAAGGAACTTATGGTTTGGTCTGAGTACAGATGGAATGAATCCTTTTGGGGAGCAGAGTTGCAGTCACAGCACCTGGCCCGTTACTCTATGTATCTACAACCTTCCTCCTTGGTTGTGCATGAAGCGGAAGTTCATTATGATGCCAGTGCTTATCCAAGGTCCAAAGCAACCCGGCAACGACATTGATGTGTACCTAAGGCCATTAGTTGATGAACTTTTACAGCTGTGGGCCGAACCAGGTGTACATGTGTGGGACGAGCACAAACAAGAGGAATTTGACCTTCGAGCGTTGCTTTTCGTAACCATCAATGATTGGCCTGCTCTTAGTAACATTTCAGGACAGTCAAACAAGGGATACAATGCATGCACGCACTGTTTAGATCAGACAGAAAGTATATATCTGGACAAGGTTTCTAACAGATCAAAATTACTGTGACCACATACTGTTTCCATACAACTTCAAGTGAGGGTCTTACTCTGTTGTGTCCATTCACTTATGAGTGTAATTGATAAGTTACTGACACATATATATATACATGTGCAGCTACCACTGGATTCTGTTGGACATTCAAATTGATAAGGGAAGAGTTGATGCCTTCGACCCATTATCGAGACCCTTGGAACAGTTCCAAAGCCTGCAGGACATGCTCCAAGGGTAATTTCAATCATTCTTGCGCTCTATCGGTCTCTTTCGATGATTTTCTGATATATCAATTAATGAAAAACTTAGCAAATCATTTTCCTTGTCGGGCAGGGTTTGGAAGCGGTTCAAGTGCGTGACTCCCGGTATCCGGCATGAGAAGCTGACCTTTAGAGCGGCTCAGGTAAGTAGTAGTATGATATACTTCTATTTTCAATACTTTTGTAATGCTAGATTATTATTTTGATTATATATATTCTATTCTCGTAAAGTGCGACCAGCAGCCACGGGGGACGCATCTATGTGGATACTATGTTTGCAAGACCATTCGCACGTTTACCTCTGAGCACAAGGATTACAGATACGATGTAAGCAATAAACATTCACACCTCTATTTTTACTCGTCATTCTTTATTATCATGATTGATATTCATATTCATCTCCTCTTCTTATATAGTACACGGCCATGCGGGAGAAGTACCTACCAGAGCAACGCGCGATTGCTGTTGCAGAGGAGCTGGCGACCTTTCTGAGAATAGAAGCTATAGACGACAAAGGACGATTTAGTGTAGCTAGGGGCCATTACTAATGTTGGTCCATGTAATCGAATAGACGGGCTCTTGTCCCGATAATTCTGATCTCCATATAATTGTATATATATGCTCGCTTGTAAGATAAGTTAATCTTATATATATGCATAAACTAATTCCCGAACACCAAGGCACCAAACGAGGCATCACGTTAATCCCCCACCTAAAACCCTAAAACCCCTAAACCCTAAAACCCTACAGCACAAAACAAAAATCTGCAGATGACCTTTAGTCCCGGTCTGTGTTACAAACCGGGACTAAAGGTCCTGGCCCTGATTCGCTCCGAGGTGCCCACGTGGACACCCTCCAGTCCCGGCTGGTAAGCGGGCCGGGACTAAAGGTTCAGCCTTTAGTCCCGCGGCTGGGGTCCCGGTTTGCAAACCGGGACTAAAGCCCCTTACGGGCCGGGACTGGAGGCCCCGTCCCCACTAGTGTATTACACCTCTGAATAATACATATTTACCTATATGTACGTAATTTGTCTCGAAATTTATGAAGCTACAAATTTCATATTCAAAATTTAAAACAAAGAGTTCTAGTGAGCTTGGGCTCCAATAGGATTTTTTCAGATTGTCTTCGCCCATGCCAAGTCCCTTCTACAGAAAAGTCGAGCGAAAATGATGGTTTGCCATCAAGGCTAAAATTTCCTCAACCTGTTGCCCTGGAGCTTATGTTTCCGGCCAAACAATCCAACATTGCTTGCGCTGTCGAGACGAATACAGGTAGGCTGTTGTAGTTGCTCTAAAATCGAAGACGCATATAGTACATATATGGTTAGTTGAGGTGAAAGGGGGCAAAAGCTTTGCCCCATTCATTAATTAAGAAGGAGTTTAGAAAGTTTTACATCCGAGCAAAGCTCGGGATACAACGCCTCACTCTCGCGGCAATATTGAGCTCAAGTTTTTAGCCCCCGCTAAGCTCCATAGAGCCGCTTCCCCCCTAATTTTTTCGACCACAACATTGGGAAGCATAGCGATGTTCCGGAACACCCTAGCATTGCGCTCATTCCAAATTTCCCAAGAGACAAGCATGATAAGGGAGACAAGAGATTTCCTTCGCACGCCATTGGAGTAGATGAAGGTCATCCACCATTCCTTCACGGAGTCATGGTTTGCCCAAGTCGCGGTGTTCACCGAGGTGATCCCAAGCCAATGAAAGATGGAGTTCCAAATTCTCAAGGAGTAGCGACACTTGAAGAGGATGTGGGCCGCCGTTTCGGGCACCCGCTTGCAAAGTTGGCAATTCCCGCAATTTGGCCAACCCCGCTTTTGTAGTCGGTCGGCCGACCACACACGATTTTGCAAGATGAGCCAAGCGAAGAGCTTGCACTTGGGCGTAGCCCAACTCTTCCAAACCGCCTCCATCATGAACGAGTTGACCATGCCCTCAAATTGGGCGCTATAGGCCGAGGCCGCCGTGTATTCTCCATTGGCGGTGAATTTCCACTTGATGTCATCTTTGGTGTCCTCATCAAGGTTTATCTCATTGACCAAAGCCCAAAGCTCGACGAACTCACCAATATGATTTGGTGTGGAGATCTTATGGGAGTCTAGCTTGTTGATCCAAAAGTCTTGTTGTAACCCTTCCCATACCGTGAAGTTTTTGCGCTTGGAGATGGCGAAGATGGATGGGGCGATTTCTTTGGGCTTTTTCCCTTGAAGCCATGGCGTGTGCCAAAAATTTGCCGTTTTTCCATCCCCAATGGTGATTATGGTTGCCGCATAGAAAAACTCCATGTCCGCCTCGTTGCACGGGTGCTCATTTCCAATCCAAGCCTTGGAGGGGTCTTTCCAACGAAGCCATGGCCATCTTAGCCTAAGTGCCCGTGCGAACTTGTCAAGGTCAAGAATTCCGAGACCCCCCTTCTCCTTAGGCCTACAAACAATGCTCCACTTCACCTTACATTTTCCTCCGGAAACTTTGTCCGTTGCCGCCCAAAAGAAAGCCCTTTCAATCTTGTTGATGGCTAGAAGAGTGCCGGGAGGTAGGTAGAGCGGTGTGATGTGGAAGATGGCTTGAGAGGTGATGACGGATTTGATGAGAGTGCATCTTCCGGCGGCCGCAATATTCTTCCCATGCCAAGGGACAAGCTTGGACGCCGCCTTGTCCACCAAAGGTTGAGCATCAACATTCTTTATGCTTCTATGGGAGAGAGGCAATCCAAGGTACTTGATCGGGAAAGTCGTGCGTTGGATCGGCAAGCCTTGCATAATGTTTTCAAGATCAATATTGGCGCATCTAATGGGGACGGCGATGCTCTTGTGCACATTTGTGATAAGTCCCGTTACCACACCGAAGCCGTCCAAGATGCGAGCCAACGCGTCAAAATCCTCTTTGAAAGGCGCGATGAAGATCGCGGCATCATCGGCGTAGAGGGACGTGCGAACCGTAGGACCCCGGCCACGGAGGCGGTGAAGATCTCCATTGCGAGTGGCTATGTTAAGTAGTTGTTGAAGCGGGTCGATGGCGAGGTCGAAGAGCAACGGAGATAATGGGTCTCCTTGCCTAAGGCCTCTCCCATGAGCAATAGGGTCTCCCGGAATTCCGTTGAGGAGGACTCGAGATGTGGAGGTGGTGAGAAGAGCCACCACCCAATTTCTAAACCGCGCCGGGAAGCCGCAACGTTGCATAAGGTCAAGCAAATAGTCCCACCTCACCGAGTCAAAAGCCTTCTTAATGTCTAGCTTGAGGAGGATGGTTGGCGTCTTAGAGCGGTGTAATCTTCTTATGTAGTTTCGAACTCCCAAAAAGTTATCATGGATGCTCCTAGATTTGATGAAGGCACTTTGGGACGTGGAGATAAGGGTGTTCATATGGGGGGCAAGCCGGGTTGACATCATCTTGGCCACGATTTTGGCGACCCCATGGATCAAGCTAATTGGGCGGAAGTCCGAAATTGCCTCCGCCCCCTCCATTTTGGGGATGAGAACAACATTTGCGGAGTTAAGCCAATGGAAGTTTTCCGCGTGAAGGTTGGAGAAGAGGTGGACGACGGGCATAACGTCATGCTTTATCGTTTGCCAACAAGCCTTGTAGAAGGCTCCCGTGTAGCCATCCGGCCCGGGAGCTTTGTCACATGGCATGGACTTGATCGCCGCAAACACCTCCTCCTCCGAGAAGCTCTCTCCAAGATCCTCAAGATCCAACGGTGGGAAGGCCATGCCCCCCCAGTTGAAGTCCCGAGAGCGTGGAGGCCCCTTGCCCATGACCGCCGAGAAGTGGGTTTTGATCAAGTTCTCCTTTCCATTATGGTCGGTGACCCATCCTTGATTGTTGGCGATTCTATGGATGAAATTTTTCCTCTTTCGGCCGTTCACCATGGCGTGGAAGAACTTAGTGTTGGCGTCTCCTTCTTTCAAGAAGCGGATGCGCGCACATTGCCTCTTTCTAGAGCGCTCTAGAACCGCCAAGCTAATCACCCTTTTCTTGAGCCTTTTGCGAATGTCTATCTCTTCAAGGGAGAGGGCCCGGTTTTCCTGAGCCACGTCAAGGCAAAGGATGACATGGAGGGCCATGTGAAGATGCATCTTAGCGTTGGATGAAAAGGTTTGGCTCCATTTGCGCAATTTCCATCCTAATCTCTTAAGCTTGTGAAAAAGCACATGGCAAGGCTCGGAGTGGGGCACATCCTCGGACCAAGCTTCATTCACCGTTTGTTGGAAGCCCGGCATCTTTATCCAAAAGTTCTCAAATTTGAAGTGGCGCGGTCTTGCGGGAGAGTGTGTGCCGGCAAGAAGAAGAGGGCAATGGTCCGAGAGTGAAGATGAAAGCGCGTTGAGGATGTGTCCATCGAATGAGCGGTCCCAAGCCTCATTTGCGAAAACATAGTCAAGCTTGCTCATGGTTGGGTTTAGTCTCTCGTCCGTCCACGTGAATTTGCGGTTTTGAAGGTGAATCTCCGATAGCTCACATGCATGAAGAGTGGTCCTAAAGCGGTTTATAAGGTGCCGGTTTGTTGATCTTCTATTTTTGTCCCTCGCTCGATATATTTGGTTGAAATCTCCGTTGGCGAGCCACCTAGAGCCTACCGGAGGCTTTTGAGCAATTAGCTCGGCGAAGAAAGCTTCCTTGCGGCTGCGGCGGGTAGGGCCGTAGACGGAAGTTAGCCGGAAGGAAGTACCATCGCGAATGTGAGTGATCGTCAAGGAGATGCAATAGACTCCAATAGAGACGTCGGAAGCTTGAACACAACTCTCGTCCCATAACACCAAAATGCCTCCTTTGGTTCCCACGGCCGGGCGATGAGCGAAACCCTTTAGACGGAAATCCCCAATAGAGGCTGCGGTTGCGGCGTCGATGGCTTGCAGTTTCGATTCTTGTAAACATGCAATGTGGCACGAGGATGAGGCAATGGTCGAGCTGACAGTAGCCTTCCTGTCATCATCGTTGAGACCTCTAACATTCCAAACCAAGAAAACTAGATCTTTTTCATTCATTGATCAATTTAGGTTCTCCAGAAACAAACACAGGGGCTAGAGCCCACGAAACAACACCGCACCGGATACAGAGCACATAACAGGGGGAAGCTAACATTGGGAAACTAATGACGATCTCCAGTAGCCGTAGCAGCGGCTGCATCAGGCCTCAGCCTGCACGTCCAGGTCAAGCGCGGCATGCCCACCATGGGCTAGCAGTGCGGCTTCAACAGCCTCAGCGTGAGCACAGTCGAGGCGGAACAGAGCGCGCATCGCAACGATCGTGTCCGAGGGCACTTGGGAGGAGAACATGTCCACGAACCGCTGCACTGCTTGCTCAGTGACGTCTTCGTTGTCCTCCACGATGCCGAGGCGGCGACACAGGTTCTGCTCTGCCATCTTGGCGATCGGCGTCCCGCGGTGCGTGTTCTTGATGCGGATGCTGCTGCGGCGAACCGTGAACCCTCCAGCCAGGGTTTTGCGTCTAATGGCGGGACACTGCAGAGATCAGAGATGGAACAGCATTTCTTGCGTTGGGCTCGATGAATAAGCAGTATGTGAAGATACTTGTGGCAACTCACAGGGTCGATATTGGACACGGTGCTCAAGGAGACATATAAGTGCAGCAGACACCATGTCCCTGTGTCGTCGAATACTGACGGTCGTGATCGACGCTTAGCATCCATCGATTCGCATGCAATGCATATAGCATATGGTTCCTCAAGCGCTTGGCTCCCTTGTTGTCTTCCTTTCTTCATCGCCTTTAACCCCACGCACCTACACTACCATGCACCCATCTCTTTCTGCTGCATACAATAGGTTACGCTGGGTCAACTCCTGGAGCTCCCTAATTGGTTACCTTTTGCATGCTCTCAACGCTGCCACTTTCCATGTAACAAAAGCAGCTATAGCTAGCCCCCAATGAGTGATTGATGCATCTCTATTGGTAAAAGAGACCGAAATATCTTCCAAAACAGATGGAAACAAAATGTCCTCATGAGATCCATGGTACAACATGTTTTTTAGTTTTATTATATTTTGTTTGTACACTCCATTCACATTTTCAACCATTTGACTGCTATCGACCTACGTTCTGGAGTGGTCACTTTATAAAGAATATCATTTAAGTAATTAATATTTTCCTCACATTTCATTAATGTTTGTCGGATTTCCATCCGACCACCTATCAAGCCCATCTCCAGCATTCACTTTGTATCACACCAATTTCCATCAGCGAAAAACTCAACTTCCTTAGTCGTCGAACAATTAGTCAAGAAAGTCTGAAAAAACATAAGACAACAAACCACATATTATGTCTAACAACGATTCGCCGAGAAAGATTGAAAGAGGAGACAAGTGCACAAAAATTACGTACACACATAACTATGCAGTAGGTTTCAGTTTCAACCGTAAACCTAGACTCACAAAACATTTTATTTGATGTACAACCCACCGACAAAATTGGGATTGTTTAAACATACACATACATTTTTGTGAAATTTTATACATGGTATATTCACCAAATTTCAATGTAAATTAACACGATAGTAATAGATCTTAATGTCAAGGAAAAATTTAAGACATTTAGAAGGGGAAATGATTGCTGAGTGCAACAATAGATAAATGTAAGTTAACAATCTAGAAAGTCAGTAATATTTAAAAATGAGAAAAATATAATATCTATCACAAATTAATTATGAAATTAATTATTTCTTAACAACTCCTTCTAAAATATCTAGATATATTTTGCATAACTTTAATAAATTTTGAAGAAATGTCCTTTCGTTACTCAAAGGATGGAAACAATAAAATTTAATGAACATTTGAGGTGTTCTATTAAATTTATTTCCTATATTTGAACTTTAATAATCCCAATCTATTAAAAAAGTATTTTCAAGTTTGTTCAACCCTTATATATTTTTCCTTCTGCTTATTTTTAAATATTTATATGATCTTTCTATCTCTAGTTTTCTCAAATGCTACATTTTTATGGTATGATATCAACGTAAAAGCGTTAACCAAAAACCACCCCCATTTCACTTGACGCGATCAACGATAACATTTTTTAAGTTAAGGGTGTTATTGTACATGATTTGGAGTTCAGGGTTTGTTTCGTCGAGCCTGCATGAATGCTTCGTCATCCTAATCTGGTTATGGGGTCTCAACTCTCAAATGCTTTGGCTGGCGAATGAAGCCGGAGATGCTCGAGTTGGTGCTTGTAATGGTTGTCTTTTTTCGTTTTCTGGTTGTACTGATTGGCCAATAAATCTGGTTAAGGTGACAAATCTGCCGATATCCATGACAATTATTTTGCCTTTTATTGCAAAACGAACCTCAGATGTATTTATCACTAACAGTACATGCACCTCTGAAAAATAAATAGTATATATTCGTCGAGATCCCTTGGGGACGATCTTCTTCTTCCTCCCAATAGGCCGATGGCACGCCACATTCATCGCTAGAGCCATCTTGTCATTGTTGTTCATGGACAAGAAGTAGCTTGGTCAGGACTACGGTCCTGCCAGTCCATTGCCCTGAAAGTTCCCTTCTACCGGCGAAAAGTATGCGTAGGGTTTTGTTGGAAAATAAATAAATCACGTGACGGATTTACATCATCTATTTCTCAGTGGTCTTGATTTTGAGCGGCAGATATTGCCCGACCATTACGAGTGACAAATATCGGTCGCAATCTCCTTTGGGGCAAATATGGAGCTATATCTAGGAATCTAGGATGCCGCAGATAATAATAGAAAGAAAACGAGATTTGCATTTTGGTTATGGGGAACCTTTTGGATACGGTTCGGCCGGACCCGGATGGAAACACGGGTGGTCCTCCTCTTCATCGATCGATCTCTGGGATTCCATGCAACTCTAACTAATCAAACGCTACATCCAAACTGATGATTAGTTAGGAAGCTGTTCAAGCATGCAATTGGCAGGGTAAACTGCTACTGAGTCTGAGTGCACTTTCATATGTGGTAGCTTTGCACTGATGACTACTGAGGGCATGTACAATGCGTCGCCTCATACTACTGCCCCGCAGAGCCAACTAGGCTTGGATGCCAGGTGGAGGAAGAGTAGTTGCCCTGCAGGTGACAGTGGTCTCTTGATGCAGCCGCTCCATGAAAAAGCAAGAGAAAGGGAGGAGTGAGAAAGAGAAAAAGAAAAGGGAAGAGGATGATGGCGTGGTCCATACAGCAGCAGCCCCACGTTTTGGCGTTGGGTGGAAGAAAACTAAGAAGTAGCCTCGTCGTTTTAAATCTAGCTGGATGTGCTGGGGCAGCATCAAGCTAATGCCCCCATAGCTCATGCCCTGAGTAGTACATCTGGACAAAATTAAAGTGCACTTTGCCTGGACATATTGCTGACGTACATAATTAAGATCGATCGGTCTCATGCATGCGTGCCACAAGTGTAGTAGTAGCCCCGGCGCGTATGAATCGGCCAAATGAAGACCAAGTGAAAGACGATCGATGGCGACTTAGAGAGAGAGAGAGAGAGAGAGAGAGAGAGAGAGAGAGAGAGAGAGAGAGAGAGAGAGAGAGAGAGAGAGAGAGAGAGAGAGAGAGAGAGAGAGATGTTTGATTCATGAAGGAAATTTTCCTTGTTAATTAGCAAGGCCTTTTTTTTAAGGCAAGTTCTTCCGGAATGGCCCATGACCGTTGCATTCCTGGTGGGTCCTCAGCCCATTCATATTTCCTACAAAATGTTCTCACGCAAAATATCATCGGCCCATTGCGATGGAGAGTAATAAAAAAGTATCACTGTCTAAAAAAACGCATCTGTCTCTCTCTCCCTATAAACAAAGGAAGGAAATAGAATTAAGTGGATAAACACCGGTTTAAATCGAATAAACGCTGCCAAGTTGGTGTAACTCTGAATGAACGCAAAAAAATAATTCGATTGATAGATGTTCGCTATCATTATCCGGCTTTTCTTTGCACACGTGACGATGTTTACATGTGTTGACGCATCCATGCATGATTTGGATTAGTCAAGCTTCTTACCAAATTCTCTTTCACTTGCATGCCCCACAGAATATATTCTAATGGTAAACATATATGATTTGTACCAGCCGCCTCCGCTACTTACCAAACAGTTATTTCCATCGTGTCACTGGTAGAAAAAAGAGCTTTAGTCCCAGATGTCCAACCGGGACTAGCAAAGCAGGACTAAAGCCCCTCCTCTTTAATCCCGGTTGCTCACAAACCGAGACTAAAGGTCTTTCACGTGGTCCGGGTCATGTGCAGAAGGCTGGAGGACCCTTTACTCCCGGTTGGAGGCTCCAACCGGGACTAAAGGGATCCGATAAAATTTCTGGTAGAATTATAAAAAAAAAAGCTCAAATTTTTTTCGATTTTTTTTTAAATTTCCATATTTTTGAATATTTGAATTGTTTAACAGTCTCCACTCTCCACTCTCCACTTAATCTCTAATCACCTCTATTCCCATGTCAAATTACATACTTATGGTCCTCACTTCCTGGTCGGTCACCCATCCTCACACTACTTCACCCTTAGCACGCTTAACTTCTCCATTCCTCCCCTACTACGTTCCAACACCGCGCTCGCGACTTTTTTGATAATGTTATGCTATCAATTCTATTAACCCATACACTTTGGTAACATATGATTTTACTTTTTTGAATTCCAAATAATTCACAAAATAAGCAACAATGATTAAGTAATAATAAGCATCAATGAATTCCAAATAATCTTTATGCATAATTTAATTATTAATTTTGAAACTCAAAATATTCAAAAAATAATAAAAAAAACTTAAAAAATTCCAAAATTCTAAAATTCTAAAATTAATAAAAAACTTCAAAATGACCAAAAAGTAGAAGAAACAACAAAAGAAATGAAAAAATCCAAAAAAAAAAAATCATTTTTTCTGACAAAATCTAAAATCTTCCTGCTTTCATATTTCCCTTTGGAATTTTGAGAAACAAGAAATTGTGCAAACGGCCATAGACCGTTGAAATCGGATGTAAAATTTTGTGTAGATAGTTTTTCATATATTATATGTTTTTTTAGTCCGTACGCAAAAGTTATAGCCGTTTTAATTTGGGACAAACTTTTTTTGCAAAAAATATCAAAATGACTAACACAATTTAAACCTATATATACATTCGACCATTAAAAAATGTTAAAAGCAGCATGCCTACTCTAAGCCCAAAAAAAAATGTTCTGGTTGTATATATATAGTCCCGACCGTCTTGTACGTAGTGCCAGACTAGTATCATCTAGTGCCCATTGCATGTCTTGTACATGCATGCGTGTTGTATGCATTGCATCGGTATGTATTGTACTAAAGACTAGTTAAAATACAAATTATCATATTATAGTAACATGTATATAAAAATAATTTATGATATCATCCCTACAATACATCATCTAGTAGTATCATAGTTACATCATATATAATGTTTTGTAGAATCTCAATGTAAATATGTCTATATGATATACTTGCTATTAGTCTTTTTAGTTTTGCTTGCTATGAGATTTTATCATATTATAATACCACTCTTACCTTTTCCTTTATTAACTGTTGCCATATCAGATTTTGCCAACATGGCATGCATCGTACTACTACATGCTATAGTTTTTGGAAAAAGTACCGGCCATCTCACTTGCCCACTTCAGGAAATTACAAATGTAGCATTGTTATAGGAGCTGGAGAAGGGTGGTGGTGGTAGCATCCGTCGCCCGTGGAAGGAGGTGCATGAGAGGAAGGAGCCAGCAACGAACGCACGAGACTGTCCGTTCATCATTCCACACCTACACAACCATGAATGTGTGCCTTCCTCCCACCCCCAACCCCTAGAGTAGAGGAGGGCAACAACCAACAAGTGAAACCAAAAGGGGCCACTTCGCGATGAAGAGGCGGTACCCATGAACGAGAGGACGCTCATAGTCCTCAGCAAACTGTGGCTACATGTTGTTAACTATCATAGGTATTATTTCAAAGATTTTAATCATGTCCCACACTTATAATTATTTGTGCTTTCTCTAGTCTTGTCAGAAACACATAAAAAGTCTTAATTCTGCTGAAAGCTAAAATTTCATTGTGTATGTTCTTTGTTGGATATTTGTGCAGTTGTCTACAATGCCTAATATTTTTCATGAAGAGAAGAAGAAGTCCTTCAAAAAAATAGCGGGTAACAACACACTTATGTATGTTCCTTTAAGTTGGAATTAAGATCCAGGTCCCCATCGCTGCCTATTGTGCAGTGGATTATCTATTTGGCAGAGGGATCAAATGCCAAGTAGAAAAAATATGTTCCTTCGAAAGGGCAGTGTGCCAACTAGGCACACAGTTTTTGTTCTTCCAAAGGGCACTATGGCAAGTAGTCACATGGCCAGGAAGAGACAAAACTGTCCTACAAAGAAGGCACCTCGGATGCATACATACACTAGGCATGCATGTGGTTCCTCCAAACATAAGATCGCCCACGTATTTGGTCCCTTGTCCTATTCCTCCCTCTCTTGCAATTATTAGTAGTGGAAGATCCAACAGAGTCCAGTAGAACATGAGATGGAGGTCTATATCTCTACATATGTGGAACTATATGTAGACCTCATATGCTAAACAACCCACCAGATCGATCCTTCAAGCCTGCCTTGTCCTGTTGCTTGTTGTTATTCCCCATCAGATTTGTAATATGAACATGATAAAAAAGGACAGTGTAAATTATATTAATTCACAATCATATGCACGGATCATATGTGCATACAGTGGAAGCCAGTTGAACATGCGATGTGAGTGATGATCAATTTCTCTACAGGCCAGATCGTAGACAACCTGTTGTTTAGTTAGAGGCGTACCTTCTAGATGGTAGGTTAATCACAATACTACTAATCAACTCGCAAGTAGGAAATTCGCTAGATAAATAATTAACTAGGGGTTATTTATGCATATATAGTGTACGAATGGCCAATAGTTATATGTGTGGTCCTGTAATATTCTAAATGTAGTAAGCTGGATCGCCAAATCTTTTATCATCAACCATTTTTATACCTACCATGGGTTTACCCCTTATAGCAAGCAGCAAGCTTAGTTGTGCAGCAATATCGGTGTGCCTTCTACCTAGGGTACCAGCCCTCCAACTGGGTCTTAAACAAGAATTTGGTTGGTTGGTGTACGTACGTGCTTGTGATTGTGCACTAATCATGTATGCTTAATCCACTAATCTTGTATGCTAGTACAAGTACTACCTAGCGCATGTCGTGCCAAAGCCAATGGAATCCAAAGAAAGAAGTACAGAAAAAGGAACAGGGAAAATAAAAGAATTGATCAGATGGACTAAATGCACGAGCTCCCAAATTACCGTCAAAAATTACTTTGTGCTTAACATGGGGAGCTAGCAAGCTACTGTCATATCTACTAGTAATCCCTTACATTTATCAAATTAATTAAAGCACTGTATTTTGTTGCAATAATTAAGCAAGTATTTTCATTCAGTTGGTGTACCTGCATGATCTTGCATGAGAGGCATGGTTAGTTAGACGTGACCGACAGGGAGTAACCAGGCATGCACGATCAACAACTCGAGAAATGCTGATCCGTACGTGTTGATCTCTCCAACATATATAGTGAGCTGATCAGGCACCCTTGTCCTCATCTAGCTGATCATCAACCATTTAATTATACATTAGGACATCTATGGATGTACACTGGGCAGTGCATAGGACAATCCCTAGAAAATAACTAAGCGTACACTCAGCTAGTTTGGCTAATTAACTAGATCCGACGGCCCGTTGCGTCTCACTGCTCACGGCTTGCTGGAGATGAAAGGACATAATATGCAGCCTGTCTCCATGGTTTTTTGTAATGAAGGAAACCCTTGTCTCATTGGATAGCAAACACTTTGGAGCTTACTGGGAGCTAACTTAACCAGCCTTGTAATTGCTAGGAGCACACACGCATACTAAGAACAAAGTACAGATGTATAATCGAAATTCTGATGATAACAGCCCAGCTTTGCCGACTAAGCTTTCGTCTCTGTTTTCTCCTTACTAATTTGAAGTGTCTGCAAGCGGTACAGTACGTATGAGTTATATATTGTCTCACCGTAAATCTTCTGTTTCATAAACTCTTAAGCGAATATCAAAACCGTGCACCGGGTGTTTTCATGATTGAACTTTTTCATCCAAAATTTTGTCTCTTCTCCTATATATGCCTTCATTTTGTTTTCAACATAGAGCCTCACTACATGAATCGACTGATTTGCCATAGGCGGCAGACCTACATATAACGCTAGAAAACTGATGACAAACGGCAAACGTTTTGCCGTGAGTATATGCTGTGGCATTATTTTCAGGATTTCTATAATAAAGTTTCCTTGATGCAACTCCCGAAAATAGCTAGGCGTTTTCAGGATTGCTGCTGAGATGAATATATGGCTCCCACCGTTAAAGTGTATAAGTGGATTAATGTACTAGATTTTTTTATCAGACTTTTGGTTGTGTTGGCTATAGTGCATGAAGCTTAACATGATATCAGAGCTCAAGGTCTCGAGTTCGAGTCATGGCTTTCGCAGTTTATTCTAAAAATTGCTATTACCCCTCGGTGTCCACGTATAGGTCTCTTGAGCTATACCTCTGAGTCACCGGTCCACGTACAAATCCTCTTGTGCCTACCTTCGAGTCTCTACATGTGTGTTTACTTGTCCTCTTAATCACACGTGAGTGGGAGAGTTGAAGTGTATAAGTGGATTATACTAGCCCTTTCCATCAGTTCATACTTTTGGTTGCATTGGCTAGTGCATGAAGCTTAACACCCATGACCATGATGCACGTTGCTCACCCTAACCTGATTTGTTGGCCTTATTAAATTAATAAGAATGCTAATATTTTGCTTTGACCTTGTGATAATATTGTTCTTAATAAGTAATTCGAGTTGGCCTTGTGATAATATTTATTAATTAATGGATATAACTACTATCAAATGCTCTCGTTGATCTGGTATTAGGTCATAAAACTTCTCCTGCACTTCCATCAAGTTTTATTTTGATTTTTCATTTAAACCATTTTAAAAAGAAACAACACTTGGCACCCGGCAACGACGCCAGAAAATAGCTTGAATGTCTGCATTCACAAAAGTATTATCACAATTATTATATCAATCCAAATGAAGAGCTTTGACAAGTGTTATCGATAACATTTCTTTTGCACCCAAGGTGTCACTAGTTTTCAGTGAATTGACTGTTTATGTTGAAGGTAAAAGCGGTGAGTGGAAATGATAGCACAGCAAAGTGTTTAGAACGTGATTGAAAGTAATAACGTAAAACAAAATTAGAAGTGTTTGTAGTTTCCTGCAGATCAAAGGATAGGCTCGGAGAGATGCTATTCATAATGATAGTAAATATGCCAGATGAATGGAGTGTGAATGAGATAGATATCTGATTGTAACTCTTCAAATGAGTATACAAGTAGGCAAGCTACCCTTGAGTAATCAATCTCTCACGTGCCAGGATTAGATGATATTTTTGGCTAATCACTTGTTAACACAAAGATATGGTCAGCACAGTAATTAAGGTAATGAGACCAGACCAATGCATTAAGGTTAATGGTTACTCAAGATCGAGTTGTGTTTACTTCTCTTTGATCTCCCCTGTCGCTAGGAGGTCACCGAGTCATTATACAACAAGTTTTCATCTATGTAGATGTAGAGATCATGTACGTTTTATGCGCCTTCCATTAGACAAGAAGTATTATGCATAAGATAGAAGATCAGTCTCATAAATAATAATAATGACAACTCCTGTAAGATGAATGAAATGGTAATAGGCACATCAAATTTCACTTATCCCCTACATCCCCCATGCTTATGGGAGTTTACTCGCACATGAGAGGAGAATAGCACAAAGACATATTGAATACAATAACATAGTTCATCTTCTTATTATTCTAAAGACATAATAAGAATAAGAACTAGACCAAACTCAATAAGTTTCAACGTGAAAAGAGTTTGCAACCCTAATACTTACAAGATATGGAAGTTAATTAATGGCTAAAATTCTAAAAATAAGGTGCTAAATGACATTATGTAAGTTATGACCATTTAATGTAAGGAAATTATGACCTTCTTAAATAAAATGGTCGTAATAATTAAGGGCTTGGACATTTCTAGACGACTTACAGCCATTTGGTGTGAATTGGTAATAAATCTATGACCATTTTTTTCGTGGTCACTAAAAAATGGTTCCTAGTTGACACATTTCATGTAGTCAAGGAATCTCTATTTTATCTCTATGCAAGGGTGATGATGGTGGAGGGATGGATCATGAGAAGGAGAATCACGGAAAAGACCAAAGGATGAATTCTTGTTAGGATCTCTTCTTCTCTGTTCATCAATAAATGGCATCTGCTATGAGTGTTTTCCGTCCTTTGCCTTCACGGAGGTCGTTCCCTTTGACGAAGCCAATGCGATGGCACCTGATACGTTCGCACTGTACGGGCATCCATGCCCGTACCACTTATCATTATAGATATTTGCAATTTCAATGAAGGCTATTTTAATTGGTATTCCCCAAATCTTCACTTAATGGCTTGACCTCCTTCCTGAAAAGCACATGGAAATGCAATTCATTCAGGATTCATAAACTCCTTAGACGCATTGTAATATGGCGAGGTGGGACTTATCATTAACAGAGACCCCGTGTGTTGTGAGTCTACAACATTGTGGGCTAGCCCGTACCACTCTCAAGGCCCACCTGTCAGCAGTAACAGTCAATTAGATTTAAGTGGACAAAAACACTCCTTGTGGGTATTTGCGACGCTGGGATAGAGCAAGGAGGGAAAAAGTGACGAGTGTTATGAGCGTTGGGCGGAACAAAGTAGCGCAAGTGTATGTGGGCCACAAAACCAATTATCCCTTAAATTTAGGTCAAAACCTAGAGACACATGTAGTTCAAATTTGATTTACTTCTGAAAAATCGCTACAGCGTGACTAAACATGAAATATAGTTATAAATCAACAAAAAATAGTTAGATTCGGGAATTTTTTGTTCAAATTAAAGTGGTGTCATTTTGCATCTTATATGTGGTAGCTGCTTCACAAAAACATAAAACTACATTTTTGTTACTATTAATGAAAAATTACTCTTTGAAACAACAAACTTGTAAACATCCTTTGGCCATGTTGTGTGTCATACCGAGATGCACATATTTGCAAATGGGGTACATTATGACGAACTATTAAATGGATGTGGTTATTCCCTCATTTATTTGGCTTGAAAGACATGCTAAATGATTCATGATACTAGAAACTTTAAGTGAAAATATTATTACAAAAATTCTATAACCCAAGTTTGGCATTTTTTGTACCAACTACTCCATCTATCCGAAATTATTTGTCTCAGTATGTTATAGATAAACATGTATCTAAACACTAAAATCGTTTGTAGATACATGTGTATCAAGACATAGTTGAGAGAACTAATTTTTTATGGAGGTATTAATTGATAGCCAATAACATTTAATTTTCCAAGGGTTTTTCATTTTTTATCTATTTAATAGTTTTCAAAATAGGGTTGAAATTGTCCTCTAGGTCATTCATAGGAAATGGTTGCATATTTAAATTCATGTATGGATAATGCATATAATATAGGTTGGGCATATACATTCAAATGATTTTCTTGGAAAATTGTGAGGCAATATTATAACACACATCTAGTTCAAATTTATGCTACTTTTGGAAATTTGGCCCAAACTCATTTAAATGGAAAAGTAGAGATCGAGAAAATTGTCATATTTGGGAATTGGCCATATTTGTGGTACATGCTTCCCAAGAAAATCATTTAAACCTATTTTGGAGTAAAATAATAGAAAATCTTTTTCTGTATCAAAAAGTTCGAAACTCTCTTTGGCAATATTCCGTGCCATGCAAAGATGCACATCGATACAAAAGTAGTGTACATTTTGGAGAACTATGCAATGGATGTGCTCATCTCCTTGTTCATTTGACATGAAAGTCAAGATAAGGAATACATGTTGCAAGCTTTATTGTGTGAAGAATATTTACATAGTTTTTATAAGTAAAGTATGGTATGTTTCCTGGCAACTAGTTGGTATAAAAGGACACTTTTGCGAGGGTTTTTATTGCTTGTAGTTTTCATAATAAGGTAAAAGTTTCCGGCTAGGACATTCATAGCAAATGGTTGATCTTTTCAACTTTTATTTGTGAATAATGCCTCTAACTTGGATACTTTAAAATGATTTTTTTTTTTGAAATTTTAGATCCAATCTGATTTCATTTTATGTCAAAACCTGGAAACATATGTAGTTCAAATTTGAGTTACTTCTATAAAATGTTACAAACTAGTTAAAATGGTAAAATGTAGATTGAAATTGAAAAAAAAGTATCACATATGTTATATTTTCTATGAGAACCAGAGTAGCGCCATTCTGCATCTTATATGTAATAGCTACATTGCAAATGGGGTACATTATGATGAACTATCATATGGATGTGGCCGTTCCTTTATTCTTTTAGCTTGAAAGCCAACATTTTCTGGCACAGACTTTATTTACACACCACTAATAATAAACTCAAATTTTGTATTGTCCGGACGACTAGTTGGTATTTAAGGACACTTTTTGAGGTTTTTTTATATTTTGAAAGTTTTTAAAATATGGTCAAAATTGTCGGCATGGCCATTCAAAGCAAATGGTTGATTTTTTCACTTTTCATTCTAGTAAATGCATATAACCTAAGTTGGGTATCTTAAATTATTTCTAGCGGACTTTTTGTTCCAAACTATAGCAGACATGTAGTTCAAATCTGAGTTTAATTTGGAAAATCCGTCCAAAGTCATTTAAAAAGGAAAATCAGTTAAAATCGAGAAAAATAGTCATATAAGCGAATTGTAGTGGTGCCATTTCACATACTTTTTGTGAGGACTTTATTTAAACAATTTTCATAACTAAGGTTTGGAATTTTTTCCTAGCAACTAGTAACAATAAAATGAAACTTCGCATGGGTCTTTTATTTTTTATGAATTCCTTGATACTTTTCAAAATATGTTTAAATTCCTGTCTTGGCCATTCAAATGGTCTATGGCTTTGAAATATATTTTGTGGGTAATGTATAAAGACCAACTTGGGGTACCTAAAAATGGGTTTCGGCCTAATTTTTTGCCCCAAACTATATATAGCACACCCGAAGTTCGAATTTACGTTAAAATCACCCAAATGGGCAAAAGTAGTTAGCAATCGAGAAACATCATCACATGCCGGAGTTGGCCATCCCATATGCGCCATTTCGTGTCTTATTTGTGGTAGTTATTTCACAGGGAAACCACTTGAACCAAAAAAATTCACGAAAGGCCCGCTTGGTTCCCTGTATTTTAGGCAAAACAGGAGGAAAATTTCTACGGACC
Organism: Dactylis glomerata; assembly: GCA_007115705.1. NCBI lineage: Eukaryota > Viridiplantae > Streptophyta > Magnoliopsida > Poales > Poaceae > Dactylis > Dactylis glomerata. Next base: position 252,602 of record QXEO01000107.1, read on the forward strand.
TACCAAGGTCACGCAGAAAAAACGACAAGGACCGGAAAATTTGGCGTGCGTTGGAAATTAAAACGGCGATCCAATCAGGGCCTAAACAAATATAGGAAATTCAGTTTTTTTGTAACAACAAGTTGGTCACTCCCATTGAAAATATTTTGTGGCCTATATTGTGCATGCGTGCGCGTGGTTCTCTTGGGCTGAGTGTTAGCTAGAGGTAGTCGCGCATCCATATGCCTTACGTGCTGATTAGATACATCAATCCAGCGTCGCGATCGCACCTAACATAACGTGTGGTTCTCCATGCATTTGCAGTATAATGGTTCGGCCGGTCGATCCATCCGTCACACGCTCTCTCACTTGATAGCAAACTGACACGTGTGGCATATACATATGTGTGCGTGCGTGCATGGTACTCACTCACTCTATTGATCGAGATCCAAGCATATATATATACACACTACTGGGCTACTCGCCATAGGCTTGTTCGTTGATGGAAAAACCATTTGGCATATACAAATGTAGCTCGTGCATCGCGTGTAATCGATAGAATCTATTATGATTTGGACGTATCCCTAAGCACATCTTCCACAACCTACGAACATTGTATACCGATGAATTGGGTTAGACCCCATGCATGCTGTGTCATGTGTTACAAATCGTCGATAAGGGATTGTGTTGCTGTTGGGTCTATATCTACCTGCCCATGAATATATGTTGCTAGCCGCCTAATTAGTTAGCTTACTGATCTGTCTTATAGTGCCAGGCATAGCAAGTAACATGGAAACAGCTGCTAGCTAGCTAGCTGATCCATGCATGATTTCATCGTGCAAACATACATCTAGAGGCTTCCCGATCGATCGACATAACATGACCTGTATTGTATATCAGTTTAGTTATATACAAGAAATATATCTACTAGTAGAAATGCATGCACAGCCAAATGTTTTCTTCTCTCTTACTATTCTGCAATGCGGAGGAGCCAGCCCAAGATGTATTTATGTAGGTAATGGCAAGAGAGATGTTGGCATGTAGGTCGATCATGGATTTGGTGGACCTGGGTGCGTGTAAACCCTTTTAAGCAATAAAATCGAAAAAATTACGGCATAAATCATGCATGAAGACAAGCATATATTAAACATATTATGAGCTAATTTCTAATTTCAATTTATTTTTCTTTTAAGTTTGTTGTGATATTGTTTATGTCAGCTAAGGAAGTATATATCAAACTTACTATGCTGTAATGAGCTATTTTATGTATTAAACATTAATTGGCCTTAAAAAAATATTGTACCAAGAATAGACATTTAACAAAACATGGTAATGGCAAGAGAGATGATGGCATGTAGGTCGATCGTGGATTTGGTGGAGCTGGGTGCGTGTGAACCTGTTTTAAACAATAAAATCGGAAAACAAATACCGCGTGAATCTTGCTTGCATGAAGAGAAGGATATATATTAAGCATATTATGCTATAAGGGGCTAATTTCTAATTTAAATTAATTTTGCCTTTTTGTGATATTGTTTATCTCAACTAAGGAAGTATATATCGGACATATTATGCTATAAGGAGCTATTTTATGTATTAAACATTAATTGGCTTTAAAATAATTATTGTACCAAGCATAGACATTTAAGAAAACGTGATATGGGATTATGGACTGGAACATATTGTCCTTACAAGTGTCGTGCTAGTCCCCTTGAAGGAAAAACCGGATTCTCTCTTGTCCTATGCTCCTATATATTAGGCAGCTAGAAGCTGTGGCCCATTTTCTCTTGGCATGCATGCAGGCAAGCGTAGACTCGTGCACGTACACTCAGCCGTATCCTCAACGAGCGGTCCATATGCAAAGTGCAAGATTGGCTGTCCTACTTAATCTGGACATCATCAGCTAATGCTTCAAAAGTAACTTCTTCCGATGCTAATTCAAGCTCGACCTAGTTGCCGGCTTTTCTGTGTCGTGTGCGAGACAGGATGTGATCTAGGGCACTCTTAATTGTTGGGCGGAAAGAAAACACATGAGCGAGGCTTCACGCAACTTCTCACGCTAATATGCATGTGGATCTCTAGCGACCACTCATAATTGTTTTTTCATTAACTTCAAACGGATCTCTCAAAACAATTAACCGTCTAGTTGATCAATACTTGTTGATTAAAACATTAATATGTTTTTATCCAAAGTGCAGATTCGGCTGGTGCAAAAACACAGGTTCATCTATTATTGCCAACTTCTTTACACTAGTTTTTTTTATTAACCTTCGTTATAATAGATTCTCTATTTCTGTTCCTTTACAAACGTGCAAGTGACCCAAAAATTTGGCTCAACTCTTGATGGTATGTTGAGAAAATAAAACTTATATATATATACTCCCTCCATTCATAAATATAAGACGTTCTAGACACTTTAAAGTGGACTAGTTACACACTATAGTGTGTCAATCTACGCACTAAAAATACTTTAGATGCATACTAAAATAGAAGAATCTATAAAAATCTAAAACATCTTATATTAATGAACAAAGAGAATACATCGGTGCAAATACTAGCTAGTTTCCTTATCCTCTCACAAATGGGAAACCGGAGAAGTTTAGATGGAGTGTCCAAATCAAATTCAACCTACGACTTAGTTAACTTTACAAATTCGCCCACCCTATTCACACTATAAATCCGATATGCCCTAGTGACACCAATCTGGAGCTGGGGCATAACTACTTTTTAAACTGTCATATGAACAGTATATGTTTTTTCTTTGAGTGATCTTATCTATACTGTTTTTTTTACAAGATCAGGAGATGGAGAGATATGTTTTTTAGGGAGGTACATGTTTTTGTTAAATACCACACGTCTGATTGAGACTTAATAATAAAATTTAGTAGTTTGTATAGTTATAGACAAATCAAATCAATATGTATCCTGATTTCTCCTCGGTCAATTATCCAAAATGCTCTTCCACTCAACAGTGGATAAATCTCAATACTACTACTTCGTAGGACAAGTAAATTATAGAGTAAAAGACCCCTGGATAAAACCTCTTTAGCCTGTCAACGTTCTCTTTGCCATCACCATATACACATCTCGGGTCCATGACATTGTAGGTCGATGAGATGGATCTGCCCTATTAAACTCTAGAAATCAATTTTTCCTTCTTTTGTATGGACCCACACAGAACCATCACATCTTTAATCCCATGATAAATTATGATGCCACATAAGCATCATACAAAACACTCATCTTGTACTTTTTTCTAATATTTATATCAGAAAAATAGTTTTTCAAAGGATAAGTAAAACATCGGGGGACAGACGATGTGTGTGACAAATTGCTTTCTTGTTACTGACTAAGCAGAGCTCTAGTGGTTTCAAGAAAAAGAAAAAAAATGCATTTAACACGAAAAACAATATGACATTTTCTAGTTATAAGATCAACATAAATCTATTACATGTACTTCTGTGAACACAAACTATATTTTTCCAATAAAAATAATATATATTATATCGCGAAGATACCAATTACACTCGGTCTCTTCACCAGCAAGATATCCAAAGACATCTACTAACGTGCAGAGTGCACCATTGTTGGTTGTCTTGTTCGTTGTGTTGTTCTCGAATCAAACACAACGTGCCCCTCCATCATTGGCCATTGGTGCCTATGTGCCAAGATATATTGTACTATCAATAATTATGCACATCTTGAGAAGTTGTGGTTGGTCGATCAGAAGCTGGCGCGTGGTTAGTATAGATAATAGATATAAATATCTTTCTCAAGAGTATATACAATTAGTAAGATGTGCCAATCCATAATTTGATCACGATTATGTAATTAATCATCAGCAGATCAAGATAAGGTTGCAGCGCTATTTTACTTGTCACCGCAAAAATCCAAGCTCAAATACACACTTCCGATCTTGTTGTTGGATGAGACGAGATCAATACACATTTGATTCTACTAGCTAACTATACGGATCAGAAAATTGAACTGTAGCTAGCATGGATCGAAAATAAGTAAGTAGATCGTGCTGATTAACCAGACAAGAACATCATCTTCATCCTCATCACCAGGTAATTGAGTATATTAAACAAGTATTCCTAATGCATATGCCGTCAGTGGTGACATCAATTTGTAATGTCCTAGTGCACAAAACAACAAGTCATGCTGCTGCTAGCGCTCTAAGCGCTGTACTCCCTTTGTATGTATATATGTACCCATCTGCATGCATTATTCACAGACATATATATTTAATTTTCTTTCAAAGATTTGTATAGTGTTGTTTAGTATGTATGGCAGCAACAAAGCACACAGAAGCACAATGCGATCTTTGCATATGAGCGGGAAGAAGCTAGATCGATCAGCTTGGCATATAGCTAGCTTTGGGCTGTTGTGATTTTGATTAGCACCTAAGTAATAATCAAATCACCACATGCATGTCCTGACAGGAACAGGAAGGAAGAATTAAGCAGGAAAGATTAACTATAGACGATCGTACAAACTAGCTATGGAGTGGTGTCGTCTTCTCCGTCGATCAGAGCTGTGTTAATCAATTAAGCTAAGCAGGAGTAGACGTTGCGTGGTGAATGATGATCATCGACATGCGTCGCGCCAAAACCGTTCGAGCGGTGGCGACATTTCTTAGTTGTAGTCTTCTGATTTCAAGATCTACTACCCCTATGGGTGTAGTATTTTAAGCTTTCAAAACCTATCTGATATTTTTGTCTGGGAGCTAGCTAGACAAAACAGCACACATGAAAGACAAATTAGTTCAGGGCTTGTTGATGTAATCATGACAGTAACTACGAATTAGTTTGCATTTCCCTAGCGAATTGATACATCGCTGATAGAAACAGAACATTCATAGGTAGATATACAACACCTCACAGACAGAAACAAAAATTAAGGACGAGTTGGAGCTTTTGGGATATACATATGAAGTTAGAAAATATACTATTTTGGATTGCGCACTCAACCGCCTTTTTAAGTTAATGAGCTCTAGCTCTTTTGGGTGATAGGGATCATACCTTGATTTAATTAATAAGCATGTAGTGTCACGGAGGTGTTGTGTTATTTTTGTTTTGAACTTCGAGCCTTGCCTTCTTCGTCCTCTGCGTCTCTTCCGGCCTGCCTTGGTGGCGAGGGGAGGAGAAGGTCGACAGGAGGGCAAGCTGCCAGCACCCTTATCCTCAAGCGCAGATGCTGCCTCTGCTCTTTCAGCAGCCAGTGTGATATGTTCTTGTCCACCAGGCCGGTCGTGGCGATGAGGAGCTGGTCAAGGGCAAAGCAATGGTGACTGGAGCCAGCAATGGAAGAATGGAGAGGCTGAATATACACAAAAGGTTAACAGTTGTGTGCCATCCATGCAAATAATGCATTTGGAACATGAGCTCACTGAAGTCCTTTATTTTCAAAATTCAAAAGTAACATTTTAATGTTTCTTACAAACCTGAAAAATATATTCTTAGAGGTAGTGATGTATACTATGAACATATAAGAATTGAATTTGAAATACATTGTATTATCAGTTACACCAAAAAGACAAGATATGACAAGATTTGACGCATACTGTTCACACATTTAGATCTATAATTTTATCTTTTTTTATGTAGAGTTGAATATAACATATTTTGGATTGGTACTTTGCATACTTGAAGTATATATCATTCTCTATATGTATACATTTTTTTTTTAGAATTTTTTGAAACTTTAAAAATGTATATTTTTGAATGTTCAAAATAAATGGCTCCAGTGAGCTTGGGAGCCAAATCAACGCACTTGCCATCCACAGTTCTATTATAGAAGTGGTGGTTCGAATGATTTCATCTTATTTCGGCCTTCATGTATACACATTCAAACTCATGTCTAAACTATAATGCTTGGATTATAGATTAAAATACTAAAAATATGTTTATACAAGTCAAGATACAAAAAATTCATGAGCTCGAAGTCAAACAAAAAAGAGAGTAGAACTAGTTTAAAAACTAGATTGCTCTGGCTTATATGTACAACGTACAAAATAAGTTAGAAAAGGTAGGTACAATGTCAAACATAAAAAAAAGTAGAGTGGCTTAGAATACCTAAGATGTGCACAATATTTAGTGACAATATATTCCTCAGATTTTATCTACCATATTTATGTATGCAAACTACGATACAAAAAATGGTGACCTCAAAGTCAAAGATAAAATTAGGAAGAGCTGGCTTAGAAGATGCAACTGTCAAGTAAAAAAAAGGAGTTAGTAGACAACTTTTCTCTGCCACGTTGTATTAGAATAGGTGATGAACACGAAGTCAGGCGCAATAAAAACAGAGCGAATTTAAGAGATCCAAAAAGTGTTGTCTAAATGAACAATGATAACAGCTCCTTGATATACAAGTGTGGATTGATCTCCACTTTGTTTAGTCATGTACGTGCACCGATTAGTCAACTTCTGGTTCGTGGGTGGATATGGTCCTCAAGTTAATATCTTGTCTGTTTCAAATAAATAAGCACATGATGACGAATGTAAAAAATAGCAAACTATGTACCAGCTCCATGGAGATTAATATTCCGAAAATTCAAAAACGGTATTGCAAAGCTTAAAATATTCTGAAAATTCAAAAACTAAGTACACAGATGTATTATTATGTAAGTCTGTAAAATTCAGATGTATTATTTTAACATTATTTATCACTTTTGTGTAGCTTAGAGAATAAGTTGTCTCATACTGAATGATATGCACTTGTAAAATACATTTGTATGTATACATAGATATTTATTTAGAATGTGTAAACCTCTCCACTAGTAGAAAACCGAGCTAATATTTCAGGGCATTAGTCCCGGTTTCTGTTTGAACCGGGACTGATGCCCCGGGCCCCACCGCTTTTTCGGCCGCTGGAACGGAGATTTCATTAGTCCCGGTTCGTTTTGAACCTCTAGTCCCGGTTCGTATTACGAACCGGGACTAAAGGCTCTGGGTCGCAATCCGGCCGTTGCCAGGATCTTTAGTCCCGGCTGGTAACACTAACCGGGACTAAAGATAAAGCCTTTAGTCCCGGTTGGTATTACAAACCGGGACTAATGACTTCCCTGTATAAAGCAGCTCCTTCTTCCTCCCCGAGCCAGCCACTCCCCCTCTCCACTCTCAAGTGTTCTTCATGCAACTCGAGTTCATCCTCTTTGACCACCATTTTTTGTCACAAATTGATATCCCCACTTCAATCTAAGTGGACTAAAAGGTGAGGAATTTTGTGCTTTTGTCTTTCATTGGTAATTTAGCTCATTTATTGCTCTAGAAGTAGAGAGATTTGTGATTTTTTTATGGGAGCAATTATTAGATGTTTATTTGATTATGTGTACAAATAGGTGAAGATAGAGGTAAAAATAGAAATGCTATATAGATTTTATTTATGTTAGATTTTATTAGAAATAGAAATGCTATTAGAAATAGAAATGTTAGAATTAAAAATAAAAATAGAAGTAGACATAGCTAACATAGAAATAGAAATAGAAATAGAGATAGAAAAATAGAAATACCGATAGAAATTAGAGATAGAAATAGAAATTACCCACCAGCCGGGACTAAAGTTTTGTTAACTTATTCTTACTTATCAAACTAAAATTAGAGATAGAAATAGAAATTATATATTTGATTTGCGTTTGATATGTACTTATATAATGCAGATGAGCCGAGCATGGATGTACGCCGATCGACGCTCTGGAGATTTCATTAAAGGCGTGCATTCTTTTCTCAAGGTGGCTGAGGCAACCAAGCGGAATGGTTTTATGTGTTGTCCATGCGGTGGTTGTCGAAATGAGAAGGATTACCCCTCCACAAAGACCCTTCACATCCACCTGTTCCGGTTCGGTTTCATGTCCGGCTATAATTGTTGGACCAAGCATGGGGAGAGAGGGGTTATGATGGAAGACAACGATGAAGAAGAGAATGATGACAACTATCCTGAGTTCCCTGAAACGACCGATACCGCAATGGAAGATAATGAAGAAGAAGAAGGTGAAGAACAGGCATCAGATATGCCCGCTGATGATCTTGGTCAGGTCATTGTTGATGCACAGATTGACTGTGAAAGTGAAAAGGAGAGGGAGAAGTTGGAACGCATGTTAGATGATCACAAAAAGGATTTGTACCCAAATTGCGAAGACGGCCAGAAAAAGCTAGGAAGCACGCTGGAATTGCTGCAATGGAAAGCAGAGAGTGGTTTATCTGACAAGGGATTTGAAAAGTTGCTGAAAATTATGAAGAAGATGCTTCCAAAGGATAACGAATTGCCCGCCAGTACGTATGAAGCAAAGAAGATTGTCTGCCCTCTAGGATTGGAGGTGCAGAAGATACATGCATGCATTAATGACTGTATTCTCTACCGCGGTGAGTATGAGAATTTGAATGCATGCCCGGTGTGCAGTGCATTTCGGTATAAGATCAGGCGAGATGACCCTGGTGATGTTGAGGGCGAGCGCCCCAGGAAGAGGGTTCCTGCCAAGGTGATGTGGTATGCACCTATAATAACACGGTTGAAACGTTTGTTCAGAAACAAAGAGCATGCCAAGTTGTTGAGGTGGCACAAAGAAGACCAGAAGAGTGACGAGATGTTGAGACACCCCGCTGATGGGTCGCAGTGGAGAAAAATCGACAGAGATTTCCCGGAGTTTACGGAAGACGCACGCAACCTGAGGTTTGGTCTAAGTACAGATGGCATGAATCCTTTTGGGGAGCAGAGCTGCAGTCATAGCACCTGGCCCGTGACTCTATGTATCTATAACCTTCCTCCTTGGTTGTGCATGAAGCGAAAGTTTATTATGATGCCAGTGCTTATCCAAGGCCCGAAGCAACCCGGCAATGACATTGATGTGTATCTAAGGCCATTAGTTGATGAACTTTTACAGCTATGGCAGACTGAAGGTGTTCGTGTGTGGGATGAGTACAAACAAGAGGAATTTGATCTACGAGCGTTGCTGTTCGTGACCATCAATGATTGGCCTGCTCTTAGTAACCTTTCAGGACAGACAAACAAGGGATACAATGCATGCACGCACTGTTTAGGTGAGATCGATAGTATATATTTGGATAAAAGTAAGAAGGTGGTGTATCTCGGGCATCGTCGATTTCTTTCGCCCAAACATCAATTGAAGAAAAAAGGCAAGCATTTCAAGGGCGAGGCAGAAGTCCGGGGCAAGCCTAAACGCCATACTGGTGATGATATATTTGATATGGTCAAAGATTTAGAAGTAATCTTTGGAAAGGGTCCTGGCAGTCTGTCTGTTCCGAATGACGCTAGCGGATATGCACCCATGTGGAAGAAGAAATCTATATTTTGGGAGCTTGAGTATTGGAAATTCCTAGAGGTCCGCTCTGCAATCGACGTGATGCACGTGACGAAGAATTTTTGCGTGAACCTACTAGGATTCTTCGGCTTCTATGGGAAGACAAAAGATACACCAGAAGCACGGGAGGACCAGCACCGTATGAAAAGAAGAGACGGCATGCATCCGGAGGATTCTAAGGGTCCTGCGAGCTACGCTCTTACCAAAGAAGAGAAGGAAATCTTTTTTGAATGCCTGAGCAGTATCAAGGTCCCATCTGGATTCTCGTCAAATATAAAGGGAATAATAAATATGGCCGAGAAAAAATTCCAAAACCTAAAGTCTCATGACTGTCACGTGCTTATGACGCAATTGCTTCCGGTTGCACTGAGGGGGATTCTACCGGAAAATGTTCGAGTACCGATTGTGAAGCTATGTGCATCCCTCAATGCAATTTCGCAGAAGGTAATCAATCCAGAAGATCTACAACGGTTACAGAATGATGTGGCCCAATGTCTTGTCAGCTTCGAGTTGGTGTTCCCACCGTCCTTCTTCAATATTATGACGCATCTCTTAGTTCACCTAGTCGAAGAGATTACCATTCTCGGTCCAGTATTTCTGCACAATATGTTCCCCTTTGAGAGGTTCATGGGAGTCTTAAAGAAATACGTGCATAACCGTGCTAGGCCAGAAGGAAGCATCTCCAAGGGCTATCTAACAGAGGAGGTCATTGAGTTTTGTGTTGACTTTGTTCCTGACCTGAACCCGATTGGTCTTCCTCAATCGCGGTATGAGGGGAGACTAAGTGGAAAAGGCACGCTAGGAATGAAATCAGCATACTGTATGGACGAACATTCTTTGAGTGAAGCACACTACACAGTTTTACGAAATTCCACGTTGGTGGAGCCGTTTATGGAGCGACACAAGAATATTGTACGCTCGGAAAACCTTGGGCAGTCTAACTCCTGGATTACAAAGTTGCACATGGCGACTTTTGGTGGTTGGTTGCAAACACTTCTCATAAATGACGCCACTGTTGGATATGAGCTGTCCATGTTGGCCAAGAAACCATCTTCAACTATACCGACTTTCCAAGGTTACGAGATAAATGGAAAGACATTTTACACGGTCGCCTAAGATAAAAAGAGCACCAATCAAAACAGTGGTGTCCGCTTTGATGCATTACACGATAATGGGACAAAGGACACATATTATGGTTACATAGAGGAGATATGGGAACTTGACTATGGACCGTCTTTTAAGGTCTCTTTGTTTCGGTGCAAATGGGTCAAACTGACAGGAGGCGGGGTAGTTATAGACCAAAAGTATGGCATGACAACTGTGGATCTCAACAATCTTGCGTACATGGACGAACCATTCGTCCTAGCCAACGATGTCGCTCAGGTTTTCTATGTGAAGGATATGTCTACAAAACCGAGAAAGAGAAAAGACAAGAAAACGAATACATCACACGATGAGCCAAAGCGACACATTGTTCTCTCAGGGAAAAGAATCATTGTGGGAGTGGAGGACAAGACAGATATGTCAGAAGATTATAACAAGTTTGATGAAATTCCGCCCTTCAGAGTGAACACTGACCCAACCCTCCTCTTAAACAAAGAAGATACTCCATGGTTACGGTGCAGAAAGAAACCCCAACACTAGATGGGGATGTTGGTGATGTGTAATAATGTATTAAACCTTTTATATAAATGTATGATTCTAAAATATTTTTGAATTAGTTAATCAATTTCAAACACTTTTCATATTCAAAGTTTTATCAAATTCTAAAATATGCTAAAAGAATTTTAATCAATATTGTTTTAATTGAAAATGGCAAAATAGTTAATTGTTTGAATAGTTAGAATAATTGATTTTGAAAATAGAAAATATTTTTGAATTAGTTAATCAATTTCAAACACTTTTCATATTCAAAGTTTTATCAAATTCTAAAATATGCTAAAAGAATTTTAATCAATATTGTTTTAATTCAAAATGGCAAAATAGTTAATTGTTTGAATAGTTAGAATAATTGATTTTGAAAATAGAAAATATTTTTGAATTAGTATTTCAATTTCAAACACTTTTCATATTCAAAGTTTTATCAAATTCTAAAATATGCTAAAAGAATTTTAATCAATATTGTTTTAATTGAAAATGACAAAATAGTTAATTGTTTGAATAGTTAGAATAATTGATTTTGAAAATAGAAAATATTTTTGAATTAGTTAATCAATTTCAAACACTTTTCATATTCAAAGTTTTATCAAATTCTAAAATATGCTAAAAGAATTTTAATCAATATTGTTTTAATTCAAAATGGCAAAATAGTTAATTGTTTGAATAGTTAGAATAACTGATTTTGAAAATAGAAAATATTTTTGAATTAGTATTTCAATTTCAAACACTTTTCATATTCAAAGTTTTATCAAATTCTAAAATATATAGAAGATATTCAAATTGAAATTCAAAATTCATATTCAAATGAAATCTGAAAAAATATGCAGCATTGGCGCGCATTCATTATGTCTTTAGTCCCGGTTGGTAACACCAACCGGGACTAAAGGTCTAGGCCCTGGGCGCGAACCGCCCAAAGGTCTTTAGTCCCGGTTGAAGCCACCAACCGGGACTAAAGACCCTTTAGTCCCGGTTGGTGGCTTCAACCGGGACTAAAGACCCCCCTTTAGTCCCGGTTGAAGCCACCAACCGGGACTAAAGGGGGGGGGGTATATATACCGCGCCGCCCCTCTCCCTCTTCCCCACTCCAACACTTAGCAAAAAACGGATCGACGCCCGACGCGCAGAGGAGCTCCGCCGCCAATGCTGCGGTCGCCGGTCTGATTGGCGCCGCCATCGTCGACGCCGCCGCCCCGACGCCCCGCAGCAGCCGCCCCCGACGCCCCGCAGCAGCTGCCGGCCCCGGCCCGACGCCATCGCTGCCCGCCCCGGCCAACCCCCGACGCCGCCCCCGCCCGCAACCAACGCCGCCGCCCCGGCCCGATGCCGTCGCCGCCCCGGCCCGCAGCAGCCGCCCCGGCCCGACGCCATCGCCGCCCAACGCCCCGCAACCCCAACGCCGTCGCCGATCGATTCTTTTCCCTGCAGGTATTAACCTGTTAGTTTTTTAGTTTTTTTTTTGTTTTTTTTGTAAGTTTTTTTAGTTAGATTCAGTTTTTTTTAGAATAGTTAATAGTTAGATTAGTTTCTTAGTTAGATTAGTTAGATTAGTTTCTTAGTTATAATATTTAGTTAATTGTTAGAATATTTAGTTAATTGTTAGTTATGTTAAGTTTCTTAGTTAGATTAGTTTCTTAGTTAGATTAGTTTCTTAGTTATTCTTAGTTAGTTTCTTAGTTAGATTAGTTTCTTAGTTAGATTAGTTTCTTAGTTATTTTTAAAACTGTTACTGTTAGTAAAATGCTATTACTATTAGTAATAGTAATAGAAATGCTATTCATATTAGTAATAGTAATAGAAATAGAAATGCTATTCATAATAGTAATAGTAATAAAAAATAATAGAAATGCTATTACTATTAGTAAAATGCTAGTTAGTAAAATGCAATTTAGGTTAGATAATAGAAATGCTATTTAGGTTAGATAATAGAAATGCTATTAGTTAGATAATAGAAATGCTATTAGTTAGGTAATAGAAATGCTATATAGATTTTATTTAGGTTAGATTTTATTAGAAATAGAAATGCTATTAGAAATAGAAATGTTAGATTTTATTTACGTTAGATTTTATTTATGTTAGATATATAGAGTTAGAAAGTGAATAGATCGAAATGTTGTTGATCTATATGTTATGGATTTCAGTTATGGATTTCGGCACCGGAAGAGAAGGTGAAGAAGAGATATTGAATATTATAGGAGAGGGTACCACCCGTGCACAAGAAGAGGGTACCACCCGTGCAGAAGGAGACGGCTCAGAATTTTTGAACGAGTCGGGTGACGGAATTGAGGAGGAGCAGCCGCATGAATCGGAAAATGATGATTGCGAGGACGGCTCACAAGGGACTGGACGTGACTTAATAAAACGGTCCAGCGAGGTATATATATATATGAAGACTAGCTCTATTCATGAATCAGTAGATGACGATGCATTATGTGGTATCTATATTAACGAGTGTTTTCTTATTTTAGACCTCTGATTCTTCTAGAAAGAAGCGAGGCCCGGCCAAACGGCTAGCATCGAATCAGCATTACACGATTGGGCGTCTCTCAAGTGAAGGCGAACCGTTGGAACCCAAGAGTGTCGCAAGTGCGTTCACTAGTCAATGTGGATGTCTTGTCAGGGACATGGTGCCGATAAGCATTCAGTATTGGTATAAGCCCAAGGCGGCAAAGGGAGAGCCAGCACAGCCAGAGCCAGAAGAGGGTGCAACAGTCAATTATGTCACCAAGGTCTTGAAAGACAGACTTTGGGATTCCCTCATTCCACATTTCAATCTGCCGGTCACCGAGTCCCTGGAAGAAGCAGAGAAACAGAAGGAGAAAGTCAGGGAGTGGGCTCTCAAGAAGATGGCTGCACAGTTCAATAACCACAAGAACAGGTTATGGAACGCCTATGTCAACGCCGATCGAGAAGCTCCAGAATTTACTGGCCCCAATGAGTTCCTGCGGGATCACTGGGACGCATTTGTGGAGTACAAGGAGTCAGAGCTGGGTAAGCTAAGGAGTCAGAAAAATCAGGCAAATGCCGCGAAAAATAAATATCACCATAAGTTGGGTCCAGGTGGCTACAAAAGGGCCGAGCCTAAGTGGGATATGCAAGAGGCCGCCCTACGAGAAAAAGGCATCGAACCAGAAACAGAACAATGGCCCAGAAGGTCAAGAAATTGGGCACTTGCCCATGGAGCTGTCTATGATGAGAGAACAGGGAAATTAGTTGAAGAGAAGAAACAAATTGCTGAACCCCTGGGAGCACTTGTCAAGACAATCGCCGAGGTTCAAGAGGGGACGTTCAAGCCGGACAGAGAGAACGGCGAGCTGACAAAGGCCCTCGGGAACAAAGAACACACAGGACGAACACGGGGTCTGGGTTCTGCTATTCCGTGGAGGTCTGGGTTCGCCGAAGAGAGCCAGACTTATAGAAGCCGAGAGAGAGCGAAGAAGCGGAAGGCGCAGGAGGAGGCCTCACGGATAGAGAGCATAGAAAGGCAACAGGCTGAGCTGAGAGAGTTGTATTTACTGCAGCAGAAGGCACTGGAGGAATTAAAGTCGCAAGGGGCAACTCAGCATCAGCAACACCTAGAACATGCATCAGGCGACCGATCTCAGCGGAGATGCAGCGTGGCTTCCACGGAGGTACCGATGGTTCACTACCCCGTGGATGATATCACCAAGAAGATAGACTGTGAGCTGCATTATCCGATGAAGAACATATCGATGAAGGTGGCGGTTGGCTATGTGTTGCCATCTGGACCTGGACAAACCTGGCATGGCCGTGAGATTCGACCTGGCTATGCTAAGGTCGGGGTGGATGCAATTGAAAGGGGGTATGAGTCCCTCAATCCTGACATCGCTGGACCTGAAGAGGAGGAAAAACTGGGAAAAGTATTGGGTGGTATAATTCTTTGGGATAAGAAACACATCGTGTTTCCAGGCTCGGCGCCAAGGCGGCCACCCTCTCCTCCGAGTCCTCGCAATTCACCACCTCCCGACGACGACAGGGACGACTACCACCATACCCCGAGTCCACATCGATCTCCACCTCAATGTCAGCCGCCTCCGCCTCCTCCGCCGCCTCAGCCCACCCGTAAGTCCCAGAGTTGTGGCAAGTCCGCTGCTATGTCCACTAGCAATGTCTCTCCGAAGAAACGGGCCAAGAAAGCTAAGCCGGTGCCGCCTCCTCCTATCGAGAAGACTGCTGAAGAAATTGAGGCGGAGGACAGAGCCAAAGTGAAAAGGAAGCTCGCTGCCCTACGCACGACCCCTACACCGAAGCAGGTATATACTCTGGAGCAGAAGGAGTGGGCCTTTGATATGCTTACCCAACCTTCGCAATATGAATTGCGTAAGCCAGATGACTACAAGCGTTGTTTGGATAAGCAGGTAGATGCAAAAAAGAAGCTAATAAGACAAGCGCAACTGCAAGAGGGAAAAGAGACGTTGCCCAGCTTGGAGCACAGACCAAAAAATCGATCTCCCCGCTAAAGGTCTTTGCTAGTGATGCTGGTGGGAGTGTTGCTCAACCCAATCCCGCCGACTTTGCTAAAGAAGCTGGTTTGACTCTTTCTCAATTGCTACATGAAGATATCACCCCAAAGGCACCTATAGCACGGCAATATGAAAAGGGGAAGAGTCTGGTCCCACCTGAGATTGAAATGAATCTACCAACACAAATGCGAAAATTGCATAAGTGGTACCTGCAAGCCGCAAAGGGCACGCAAGATTTTCTCCTTATGAAAATCACAAAGGACCATTTCTTAGGTGAAGACTTGGTGCATATTGAGTTTGATGAATTCTTTCAGCTATTCAATCAAGATGCGCTCGACAAATCTCTCGTCAGTGCCTATGTTCTGTAAGTGATTCATTATTTCTATAAGTCTCTAGCTCAACTCGTTCTTTGCATGTAATTTTCCTCACTACGCTGTTTATTATGCATAATGAAGAGTATGGAATGTAAGAAAAGGAATGACCTCCAACTTGGATTCATTGATCCAAATCGAGTTAACGGAGCGATGATAGAGAGGAAACGCAAGGAGACGGAGGATATCTTGCTAGAGTTCCTACTTACGCAGGAATACCGAGCTAGAATACTGTTTCCGTACAACATCAGGTGAGTGTTACTATCTTATACACAGTTACTTTTCCTTACTCGATGTTATAAGTGTAATTGATGAGTTTATTAACTTATATAATTAAACTTGCACGCAGTTACCACTGGATTTTGCTAAAGATTGAACCTGACTATGGAAAGGTTCAAATCTTTGACTCGATGAATAAACCACTTAATGAATACCAAAGCATCATTGATGTGATGGATAGGTAATTTCAATCATTACGGCATTATATCGGTCTCTTTCGTTCATCTATAACTCATCTATTTATTTTGTTTGCTCGGCAGTGTTTGAAAACGGTTTATACACACAGTTAAAGGTGAATGGAAAAATGAGCTGATTTACCGTCAGATCGAGGTAAGTCGTACGAGCTAGGTCCACACATCCCTTTAATTCTAGTTTCAAATACCATTAAGTATATCAATCTTGATATGTCACTGACTAAAATCTATTCTCGTAAAGTGTGCGAGGCAGCCTTCGGGGACTAATCTATGTGCATACTACGCTTGCGAGAACCTTCGTGCGCAGGTCACTGAAGGAATTGATTTTCAAACAGTAAGTAAACAATATACTGACAAATTCATTTTATTGGCATCAATTTTGTTATGATGATTCATATTCATATTGTTCTTCTTCTTCGTAGTTCGAAGCAAAGCGGAATCGGCTCTCACCGACTGAACGCATAGTAGGAATTCAAGAGGAAATAGCCGGATTTCTGCTTGAACATGTCATTAACCCAAAGGGTGAATTTCATGTCAGTTTCGATTAGACAATGTTTATAATTAAACACAAGTCGTGATCTTATGTGTGTGAACAAGTTGTATATATACTTGTATGCATGTATATGCTCGGTGAACCAAATATATTATATATATGTATCGGTTTATATATTATGTTGTAATGCTGTATGAATAAGTATATAAGAAAACTTGTTTGAAATGAATCAAACAATTGAATGGAGCAAAATACAAATATACCCTAAACCCTAAATCCCTAAATAATAATTGAAATCCAGAAAAATAAAGAAGCAGCAGAGGCTGCCACGTGTGGACACTTTAGTCCCGGTTCGTAACACGAACCGGGACTAAAGGTCCTACGCCCACCAGCGCCCAGTCCTTGCCACGTGGTATCTCTTTAGTCCCGGTTCGTACAGCAACCGGGACTAAAGATTGGGCTCCAGTCCCGGTTGGTTAGTCCCGGTTGCGCAACCGGGACTGAAGCCCCAAACGAACCGGGACTGAAGCCCCAAACGAACCGGGACTGAAGCCCTGTTTTCCACTAGTGCTCATTTCTTTTCAAAAAAATCCGATTTTATGTAGACCAAGCTATAAAACACTGCACTCCATATAAACCACTAATGTAACCTTTTGCCGGTGAAAAGTTGTAGCCGCATGAGACGATTGGCAGGTGCAGATTTCTAGAGGAATTATATCATTAGTATCTTGCGTTCCACAACTACCTCTGCTCCAATGATAAGGCATATATTTTTTCTGAAAAATCAAACTATGTAATTTTTGACAAAGTTTTAGAATAAATCATTGACATGAATAAAAACAAAATCAATATTGTTCGATACATCATGAAATATATTTTCATATGATATCTATGTAAAATTGTTGTTGTTGATAGCTATTTCCTAAATTTTGGACAAACTTAACTTTCTTGACTTAAAAAAATAGGCTTATTCATTTGCACAGAGGAGTAGTGTTTGTCAACGCAGGGGGTACGGTTAACATGATGATATGATCTTTCAGTGTTGGATTGATTAATGATGTTTTCTCTTTCATAAGTGAGAAATCCTAGAGATGGACGTTTGTGGTTTGATTAGAAAATAATGTTTGTAGCGTTTTCCCCGAAAGGTTTTTCCATGGAGATCCATGAACTCCATGGTGTGTTTGGCTTCTATAATTTTGTACTATTAAATGGCGTTGTGTTTTGGTACTTATATTGCTATCTTCATATCTGGCCAAAGTACATCCAGGATCACTAAAGGTATTTTTAATGAATCATGACAGGGCAAGTACTAACCATTATTGCAAGTGTTGCAAGTTTCAGTTCAAAATATTAATGTCATGATATGGTGAATCATGTTAATGCAATTGGATCATGCCCAGTTCTTTTGGAGCTTTTAGACAGCTTAGAGGTCAAAATAAGCTTAAGCTAGGTTACAAAATATATAGGCTCCTGTGAAATGTATTTTTTATTTTCTCTCTGAGTCACATGCATGTGTTACTATCAATATAAAAATTTGGTAAAGAAGAGAAAAATTACGCCTTAAAAGTTTCCAAAACTAATTCCTCTCATATCCACTACAGAACTTCAAGCTCCACTTTTCTCACTCTTCCGACCATATGATAATGAGATACTAGTAGAGATCTATTTTCACATGTCTCTTTTTTCTATCGGCACTACCGTGTATTTCCAGTTCGATACCTCCAAGCAAGGACTTGGTAGTTTTTTCCATATTTATATTTGAGGGTGTTATATTTGACAAGGAACTATTGATTTAATCCTCAATTAGAACCTCTGAAATGCACAAGTAGTGTAATAACTGGAACCTCCAACTTTTTTTCTTGCCTCTGGGTAAATTCAATGTTTTTGGGTTTTCTAATTCAGCCTCTATATTCTTCTTACATTGTACCTTCGGGGATTAAATTTTCCAACTCCAACTTTGAAATTAGACTAGAACCTATAAGCAGACACAGACCTTCAAAGCAGGTGATTAACTTTATGAAGAAGAGTGACGAAGGAATGACCCATCGGGTCCTCATCTTTGGTGTATTTGGTCTCAAGCCTAGGAGCAGACCCGTCGAAGGGACGAACAAGGCCCACAATCACAACCGACTGGCGCGGCCCAGGAGCCAAGACTTGGCGTACACTGCAAGGACTCGAAGGAGAAGACCTAGTCGAACTCGAACTCATTTAGGGTTTACCTACCGCTTCTATCTGTAATTGAATTGGAGAACAATCCTGAGACCCAACCTTCGCATATAAAAGGTTGGGACGGAGATCCAAGGAAGCTCTCTAGACACTTTTCCACTTTCCACCCGAGCGCTCGAATCCTCGAGAGCTCCTCGACCTCGGCTAGATCCAATCTACCCCATCGCTGTAAACACCCTTGCTGTAACACCCAAGCAATAAAGTCAGACAAGAAGGACATAGGTCTTTACCCTCTGGGGGGCGAACCTGGGTAAACTCTCGTGTTCCCTCATATCTGTCTGATCGCATGTCGAGTTCGCCAGATCCCACATACACTCCATGAATCGAAAGCCCTCAATCATGGGCATTACCAGGGATAAACCTCGTCAAAGAGAGACGGTTTCCTATCCATTCCTTTGCCCTGTCTCTCTTGTGCGCTAAGATCTAATTCATGCACTCCTACCACTGAGGATTCTTGGTGCTTTGAGAAGCGAACATTTGTGTTTTCTTTTTGATGGCTTCAAGATTCAAGTTCTATACAAGATTGTTTTTAACTTCTTTTGAGAAGGTGGTCTTCATAGACTCCAAGAGAGTCACCTATAAATATTCCGTGTAACTTTATGAAGATTCAAGAGGTTTTTAAGGCCAGTGATCGTCTACAACGTGTGAAGATCATATTTTAGTAGTTGGGTATGGACTAGCTGCCCTAGCTCAAGGATAAGTAGGTAGTTTTCCCAAAGAAGAAATCAATGTCTTTTGGACTTTGTTTTGTAGCCTTCTGATACGTTGCAAACGTATCAATAATTTTTCATGCTCCATGCTTGTTTTATACCAACTGCTTTACATTTTGTTTACACTATGTGGCATTTTTATGCATTTTCTGGAACTAACCTATTAATAAGATGGCACAGTGCTAGTTCCTGTTTTTTGCTGTAATTGTGTTTCAGAAAAGTTACACAGGAAATATTCTCGGAACTAGACGAAATGAAAGCCAAAGTTCCTATTTACATAACACGAAGATGGAGTCCAAAGGAGAGACGGAGGAGAGCCAGGAGGCGGCCACACCATAGGGCGGCGCGGGCCACCCCCTGGGTACGCCACCAGGTGGTGTGGGCTCCTCGGCCCCCCTCTGACATCGCCCTTCCGCCTATAAATTCCCTTTGTCGCGTAAACCCTAAGGGCCCAAACACTTTTCCACGAAACATACTGCAAGCCGCCGCCGTCATCGACCCGAGTTCGGGAGAGTCTAGAAGCTCTCCCCGGCACCCTGCCGAATTGGGGAATCATCACCATAGGCCTTCTTCATCACCATGCCAGCCTCCGGAGTGATGCGTGAGTAGTCCACCACTGGACCATGGGTCCATAGCAGTAGCTAGATGGTTATGTTCTCCTCCATGCGCCTCATATCTAGATCTTGTGAGCTACCTATCATGATCAAGATCATCTTTATGTAATTCTACATGTTGTGTTTGTTGGGATTCGATGAATATTGAGTACTATGTCAACTTTATTGTTGATTTATCATATCTATGTTATTTGTGATCTTACATGCTCTCCGTTGCTAGTAGATACTTTGGCCAAGTAGATGCTTGTAACTCCAATAGGGAGTATTTATGCTCGATAGTGGGTTCATACCTCTAGTAATCTGGGAGAGTGACAATAACTTCTAAGGTTATAGATGTGCTGTTGCTACTAGGGAGAAAACAATAATCTTTTGTTCAAGGATAATTGTATTGTTTATATTATATACTTTGCTTAAGGCGATAATCTGTTGCTTACAACTTAATACCTAACGGTTGTTCGGATGATATCCTGAGGGTGGATTATTAGTCGTAGATGCAGTTGGATTACGGTCTATATATTATGTTGTAATGCCCAAATGAATCTCATAGTGATCTTCATGACATATACATGCATTGTTATGCATTCTTTATTTTGTCAATTGTCCAACTGTAATTTGTTTACCCAGCATGTTATATCTTTTTGGAGAGACACCTCTAGTGAACTGTGGACTCCGGTCCATTCTTTTACATTTATATTACCATCTACTGCAAGCACTTTTTTACTTTAATGCAAACAAACATCTATTTTCATACTATACGTCTAATAGTTTGTTATCAGCAAACCAATGATATTGAAAACCTTACTGTAAGTTGGGGCAAAGTAGTTTGGTTGTGTTGTGTGCAGGTTCCACGTTGTTGCTAGCGCCGAAGCCACGTACCAGATTGTCTTCTGGCGCCATTGCCAAAGTCAGCTAGCAATAACCTTCGGAAGTGATTTCTTTCTCCTACTGATCGATTAAACCTTGGTTTCATATTGAGAGAAAATGTACTACTGTGCTCATCATACCTGCCTCTTGGGGTTTCCCAACTGGTCCTTTGAGACATCATCTTCCCAAACAAGGACGTAGGATACCAGGATCCATCCGTTCCTCGGGATGTATACTAGTGTCTGCGTTACCTTTACCTATAACCTCTATGTATTTGAAGCCTATTTTTTGATAGATAAATCATTAGAGATTTGCATGTGTAGGGCATTTTAGGCAACCCTAGAAAATACGTGTTAGCATTTTTAACTTTGATCACAACTATAAATTATGGCATTTTCGATTGCACTAAACAATATTTTAATGTTGATGAAGAGGAGCTCTTTTTGGTTAAAGGGAACATACAGTGATTTAATATTGAAGCCACAATGTTAAAAAAGGCTTTTCATGTGGTCCTATTTAAAGAAAAACTTTGGGCCTACGAGATGGTGTAATTTATTTATGAGTGCATCCTCAGATGCAGAGAGGTTGTATGGGACATAAATGGTGAACAAATAAAGATAACACGATATACCAACATCATTCTTATCCGGAAAAGGTAGAAAGAAAAATCCACATGGTGTAAACAATTTTAAGAAAATGATGACTACAAAGAAAAATGAAAAATATGAGTTTCATATAAAAAAATAAGAAGTTTTTTAATACTCAATTTAATTACAACATTTGTGTTTAAAATGAATTTATTTCAATCGTAACTCTAACTAATTTATGTGTAATAATAAGGACTAATACCAAAATTTATGTGATGGAAGTTATTTATATGTCAAGACTCTCGTTTAAAATAGGTATTTTGTATCTATTTTCTCAATCGTACGTTTGTCTACACAATGGAAGATACAAAAAAAATAGGGAAAATTTGCTACAGAACACTGTAATTTTGTGTCGTTTGCCGAAAGACACTGTCCGATTGTATCTTTGCTAGGTACCATTACAATTTTGTGACACATTTGTCAGAACACACCGCAGTGCCAAAAATAGAAAGTTTAGCACTTTGTTTGAGATGGCCGGTTTTGAAGAAAATGTGTCAAAGTTTCCTTTTTTAGCAATGCGGTGTGTTTTGGCAAAGACACAATCAGACAGTGTCTTTCGGCAAACGACACAAAATAACGGTGTCGTGTAGCAAATTTTCCCAAAAAAATATTGAACTCAAAGTTAAACAAAAACAAAGCATAGCTAACTTTAAAATAAGAGTATCGAGGAAAACCATGATTTGGTATACATGCGAATTTGTTTTTTCCTATATGTACTACTTAAATAAATGCTAACCTCAAAGTCAAATAAATAACAAGTTACATAGATATATCTTAAAAGACCATGAATTTATATTATCTAGGAATATATATTAATTATGCAACTCAATACTCTCAGCCATATTTACATATGCAAACTATGAATGGAAAAATGTTGAACTCAAAATCATAGAGAAAAAAGGCAGCCTAGTTTAAAATACAAAATAGCAAAGATTATCAAGGGAAAAAAGGGCTTTTCACTGCCACACTAATATGTACAAAAGAATAGAAAAGGTGATGACCACAGAGTATAGAGGAAACAAAGTGTATTCAGCATACAAAAATCTGACAAGTGTTGTCCATAAACAACTTCTAGCTATATAGGTGTGGATTTCTGAATGTCCACTGTGTTTAGTCATATAGGTGCGCCAATAGTCAACTCTTGTTTTATGTGTCGGTACATCAAGGACAAATTTTCTTTGTGATCCAAAAAGGTTCCGATTTTCCAGAGATCTTTTTGAATATGAAAAATATAAAGAGCACACAGGTTCAGATTTTAGAACCACGGAGTGAATGAGTTACCAGTCATCTGATCTGCCTTTGCACGGTGGGTGTTAAATGCCTGAGTTTCCATTATTCCATTGTCACGTGGCAACTACCCATATCACTCCAGAATCGGCCGCACCCTATTGAAGTTTTAGTTCGAAGTTATACATAGTCGTCCAACTATGTTTGTCAATGCAGTCGGTAGTTACGAATGTCGGGCAAATTTGGAAATTGTTTGTTACACATGGTGTACCAACAGTCGTGTATATATGGTAGTTCCAGAGAGCGACAACTTTGACATGTTAAGCTGATGTGTGAATAACTCACACTTTCTCTGTAAGAACAATTTACTCAATACATTCAAAATGAAATAACATTGCATATTTGCATAACAAATAGACAAGGTCATGACCACAAAGTCATAAAGAAAATTAAGTTATCTAGCTTTTAATAATCCGAAAATTGTTGCTCATGACCAAGGATGACAACTACTAGCTAGACAAGTGTGGATTGGTGTCCACTTTGTTAATCAGTCATATAGATGCACCAATTAGTCAACTCTAGATTTATGGCTACATTTTTTCGATAAAGAGATTTATGGCTACATAGATCCAGGTCAAGTTTTCTTTGCCGTCCAAAGAAGATTAGATTTTCTTGAGACGTTTTTGAATTTGAAAATAATCAAGAGTAAATGTTCAGATTTTAGAACGGTGGAGCGAACGAGTGACCGGATGTCGGATGTTCGTTTAAACGGTGGATGTCAACTGCCAGGGATTTCCATTGTCACATGGCAACTTGCCATTTGGTCGCCCTATTGTAGTTCTTTTAATATTAGTTGGAACTTATATAATGTTGTCCACGACTAATGTTTGTCAACGCAACTGGTAGTTAGGTATCTCCCGCAAATATGGAAACTATTTGTAACGAATGGTATACAAACAGAGGTGTACATATATGGTAGTTTCAGATAGACATTTTGTGATACAGGAGCAGCAGCTCCGAGATGTTAAGCTTTGTGAATGAATACTCACACTTTCTCTGTAAAAAAAAGAATTTGCTCACTAGTTTCAAAATGAAAACGACAACACATGGAAACTATATTCTTGAGAAGAAAATAGGAACATGTGTGCTAGAAAAGCGCAAGAGTCAGCTAATTAAACCACACGTGTTGTTATGCCAAAGCAGGAAGATATATAGAAGCAGCCTAAAAAAGGTCTGCACAGTCCACAAGTTCATTATGCAAAAATAGCAGACACTGGCAATTTCTCCTGTAGGTGGGTACAGATGTGGAGTTTGCCGAGCAAAGTACTAGCAGACACCATGCCTTGTGTTCTGCGTGGCGCCAAACATCCCCCTCTCTCTCGAGAGAGAAAAAAAATGTAGAGAGAGAAAAACAGAGAGAGAAGCAGGGTATCTGGTAATCTGGAGGAAAAAAACAGAGAGCGTTCCGGGTATAAAAAGGCCAACCAGGGAGGGGTTCAGGAAGAGTTCAAGTCACCACCCAGCGCCACTCTCTCTTCCAGCTCGAGATCACCCACTTGCTCACCGATCAATCGTCGCATCTGCTCCGGCGTTGCTGAGCTCGATCAATCCACACTCTGCTTCTCGCAGAAGAGTGTAGTACTCTTAGCAATCGGCCATGGTGCAGCCTGTCTTTGACGCGGCGGTACTGAGCGGGCAGTCGGACATCCCGTCGCAGTTCATCTGGCCGGCGGACGAGAGCCCGTCGCCAGACGCCACCGAGGAGCTCCACGTTCCGCTCATCGACATCGGCGGCCTCCTCTCCGGCGACCGTGCCGCGGCCGCGGAGGTGACCCGCCTCGTCGGAGAAGCCTGCGAGCGGCACGGCTTCTTCCAGGTCGTGAACCACGGCATCGACGCCGAGCTTCTCGCCGACGCGCACCGCTGCGTGGACGCCTTCTTCACCATGTCGCTCCAGGACAAGCAGCGCGCGCTCCGCCGGCCCGGCGAGTCCTGCGGCTACGCCAGCAGCTTCACGGGACGCTTCGCCTCCAAGCTCCCCTGGAAGGAGACGCTCTCGTTCCGGTCGTGCCCGTCGGAGCCCGACCTCGTCGTCGACTACATCGTCGCCACCCTCGGCGAGGACCACCGCCGCCTCGGGTAAGCAACAACAACAACAGAAAAAGATGAAACCTTTACTGAAACAGAGCATGCCAGCAGAGCATCTGATGGAAAAAGCTCCAATATTTATCGCAGGGAGACGTACGCTCGGTACTGCTCGGAGATGAGCCGTCTGTCGCTGGAGATCATGGAGGTGCTCGGGGAGAGCCTGGGGGTGGGGCGGGCCCACTACCGGCGCTTCTTCGAGGGCAACGACTCCATAATGCGGCTCAACTACTACCCGCCATGCCAGCGGCCCAACGAGACCCTGGGCACCGGCCCGCACTGCGACCCGACGTCGCTCACCATCCTCCACCAGGACGACGTCGGCGGCCTTCAGGTGCACGCCGACGGCCGCTGGCTCTCCATCCGGCCCAGGGCCGACGCCTTCGTCGTCAACATCGGCGACACCTTCATGGCGCTCTCCAACGGCCGCTACCGGAGCTGCCTGCACCGGGCCGTCGTCAACAGCCGGGTGCCGAGGAAGTCGCTGGCCTTCTTCCTCTGCCCGGAGATGGACAAGGTGGTGGCGCCGCCGGGGACGCTCGTCGACGAGGCCAACCCGCGGGCCTACCCGGACTTCACGTGGCGGTCGCTGCTGGACTTCACGCAGAAGCACTACCGGGCCGACATGAAGACCCTCGAGGTGTTCTCCGACTGGGTCCAGCAGGGCCACCACCAGGCCCTCCAGCCCGCCGCCGCCACGACGACGACTTAGGAGAATCGCTAGGACATACTACTCTGCTCCTCGTCTGCTTCTGCTAGCTTCTTGTAGCTCCACCATTGATGATTCAGCTGAGACTGTGAGAAGAGATGCTCAGCCTCTATATCGATCGATCGATATTCCAATGCTATTGCAGCTTAATTGATCTAGACGATTTCCAAGAACGGCATGTTTTTGCAAGTTGATTAGTTTGCGAAAATAGAGTTGTTGCTTCCCACTCGATCGGTGCTGCTGTGAGCTCATGTCATGGGTGATGTTGTTTGTCGTGGTGTGGCGCTCATGCATTTGTTTCTGTTTTGGCGTTTCCTCTGACTTTTCTATTGGCGAGCCTAGCCACGTAGGAGGAGTAGGTAGAACGGTGGACAACGTAGGCTGGTGACTGGATATCGGTCGCCTGCCAACGGCCATGCATGCTACTCCTAGCTGCTAGATGCAGCTAAGGCTCTCTCTTACAAATAATATTATTGTCAAATAAATTCCATAGAAAGTGATATATGAATACCTAACTGATATCAAATACTCTCTCTTTAGTCGATACTACCTCCATTCCAATGAATCAGACTTATATTTTTTCTAAAAAGTCAAACTACGTAAATTTTAATAAAGTTTTTTAGAACAAATCATCAATATTTACATTACAAAATAAAATCTATGTTATTTGTTACATCATAAAATATATTTTTATATGATCAAAATTCAGTTTAGCACGTGGGAGCATCTGCTCCCGCCACCAAAACAAATTTTTTGAAAATGTCACGAGAAAACCGAACGAAAAATTTGCACTTGCACCGTAATTATTGAAACGGAGGTAGCATAATAGTACTTCCTACGTTTTTACCTGGCCCAGTCGTTTTAAAGTGTGGGACGGAGAGAGTATATTACGTCAAGTTTTTGCACCAATATAATACAAAGAATTGATTGAATATGCACACAACAGAAATATAGGTGTTCCACTTATTAACTCCTATCTAATCCAGCACAAATGAGATGACTTGCTCATAAGAAGAACAAATACCATTAAAAGGCGTCAGCGTGGGTAGATAAAGATGAAATGACAAGCATAGGAATTAAGGTAACAAACACATCAAAAGAAGAGGCAATGCCAGACAGTGACATGCAGTGGAATTAAGGTACTAATCCAACACAAGAGGGTACATATATACAGATAGATCATGGATGGATGGATGCAAAGAATGTGAAGGTGATGGATAGCTAGGTGGAATGAACGAACAAAAGAATAAGAGGAAATTGAGGGAGACAGGGGAAGGAAGGCATGGGCAGCCCGGAAGAGACCAAATGCCCATCCAGTTCTATCCGGCTGCTAGTACCAAGCTAGCTGCAGCAGCACAATCAAACCAAAGGGGGTGGGGAGTCAGCAGCAGGGTAGCAGCAGAATCCCCCCACCATATCCCTTCGAATGCGGCATCTGCCCCGCCGCATGCATGCCACAAAACATGAATGTGTTTTGGTTGTTTCTGTCACTTGGCACACGAATGGCCTACAAAGCCAGGTTGTGCCTGGACGAGCTCCAGCATATATCCCAGCAGCAGTCGCTTGGTTGCCTGCATCTTGATGGCCAGGCACATTTACTACTGCTCCCTCTAACCAGTATTACTTGTGCCTAGTATGAATGTATCTGGATACTAGAATATGTCTAGACATCTACATTAACGATAACTAATAGTGGTCGGAGGGAGTACCTTGTATTTTATCAATGTCAACTCATACTCCACGTTACAAATGTTTCACACAAAAATTCAGAATCGGCGTAGCAACATAGTTGATAGTTTCATTTAAGCAAAAAATATATCTTGAGTTTTTACCGCAAACGGCTTCGCAATTTGTCACGCGGGTTCACTGAACTAAAACATATTTAGAATCTATTATGCCACTTTTAATGAAACATCCAAATAGAAGGACCACATGGTCTATTTTTTAAAATTTTGCTACCACATGATCGATCTTCAAGGATGGCCAAGATAACATCTATAGTTTCCCCCATTACAAGGGGGGGGGGGGGGGGGGGGGGGGGGGGGGGGGAGGGGAGGGTAGATCGGTCTCTAGGACGGCAACCCTGTTCTTCGAGGTGTTGCCGCCGCGGTGTCTTCTTGGGAGGCATGGTGGTCGGGCTTCAAGGCTACTCAGCATGCTGCCGACGACTTTCACCATCGACTAGCGCATGGTGCAATGGAGTTCTGTATCGATGGCACAACCTATTCTCCTCTTTGGTGCTCGTGATGGACGTTAAGGCAAGAGCAGGGTTGCGGCAAGCCGCGCGGGGCTAGAAGTCGCAGGATTTGGTCTAGAGTGACCAAACTTAGCCTTCTTACGTGGTTGGTACCTGGCAATGCTCATGATTTCTGCATGGTGGAGTTGACACGGTATGGCTGTCCTGACTGCTCCCTACAATGTGTAGTCCTGGCCGTCGACGAGTTCCGGATCTCTATGTTGGGGGTCTCACTGGATTGGCTCTTAGCGATCTTAGACCTCTAGATTGGATATGTATCCGATCCCACACGTTTGTATCTATCAACTGTGGTGCTTACAGGTGGCGTATCGTGAATCTCTGCTTTTCGTTGACACCATGGGACATGTCAAAGTCTGTGAGTTTCATGATGTTGGTAGAGGCCGAGAAGGTCGACAGATATAATTTGATGACCAGAAGGTGTCAATTGGTCATATCGAGTTAGCTACTGCTAAGAAGTTGTGGAAAAAGTGTCTTGGATGTGATGAAGACTTCGTTTCAAAGTTTGTTATGCAGGCATCCATAGCTAAACGATGGTTCTGTCTAAACAGTACATGTGATGCATTTCAGCCTGTGGATTGGTTCTTTACAGGTGTGACCTAGATAAGTGGGAGCAGCAATGCTGGGACACGTTTTTTTGTGGTGTGCTTTGAGTACCAAGTCTCGATATCCATTGTGAAAACTCTAGTTCTAGCCTTCCTTCGTTGTACCTGGTAATGGTGAAAGCTTACTTATTGAAGACATTGTTTGGAGTCTTTTTTTTACATAATCTTTATGTAATTCTGGTGTTGTATTTGGTAGTGGTTTGAGTGAACCTACTGCAAGTGACTGATCACGTTGGCTGGTCTTTTTTTTTTCTTTTAGCGGTGTGCATTCGTGAAGTGTCGCCTAGTTCTTAGCATTATGCTAGTGCAGAGGCTAATTATCATTAGTAATAATATTAATATATTTCCTTGATAAAATAATATATTCTGAATTTTCACTAGTGGAGGGAGAAAATCCTCAACCTGAATTTGTATTCAGTTGTCTATAAGGCTTTACAGCCTATTACTAGATGGGTTCAACTAAATCAGAATTTACAGGGAGAAACTAAAGAGGGGCAGAAGCAAAAACAACACACACCAACACACAAAACAAAGAGGAATGAGGAAGGTGACTCTGAGAAAGTCCCAGAGACAATTGTCTGATGAGAAGAGAGCATCGACGGCGTAATCGACAGCCCCGATCAACCTAATACAAACTGGGACACTATGCCATCAAACATAGTCTAACCGAGGCGCATAGCCGAGACCACACAATGCCAAGACACCATGCATGTGCATCGAGGGTGTGGTCAAAAGGTCACATGTAGGGAGATGACACCACGACTCCTGTGTGCCATCAGCTTAGACGAAGGGCCTTAGGGCATCGAGCCACATCAAAGAGCGCTGTTGCAAGCCACACATCCTCCCACGCGTCGTCTAGATCCGACGCAAGAAGAAACACCACCAGCAGGGACCATCGACACGAGGAATTCCTAGCGATGCCTTTAACAAGGGAAACAACACCCACATGCGCCATCTTCATAGAGCTTTTGCTCAAAATCACCGCATAAGCTGACATGAGGTACATCTGCACAACCACGCCCCCAACAAGGTTAAATGATGCCAAACATCGTTGTTGTGGCCAGCTCTAGCACAAACCAGAGCAAGGATTTTTCCAGGCACCTCGGATTTTGCCACGTAGGGACGATATGCATGCTCTACCACTTGCCAAGACGAGAGTCCAAATTCACCAGAGAGAAGAGATCAGGACCACCATCATAGCATTATGGAGCGCTGTCGGCAGGACCACCCCCCTCGTGCAACAAAGAGGATCAGAACAGGGCCCAAGGCCCTCAGTGTAGCAGAATAGGCAGGCTCTTTGGCCGCATGCAGCTAGACCTAAAGCGTGGAGATTGACTCTAGCACGGGCTCAAGAAGGGTGGATGCAGACCGAGGTAGGGTCGCTGGCCAGCGCAATGGGAGATGTATCTAGCGGGGACTTGCTGCAAAGGCGGATCGAAGAGGATGGAGCGGTGGAGGCGAGCAGCAGGCTGGCGAGAGTGGGGATGACCCTATGGAGAGGGCCAGGCGATGCGGGGAGGCACGTGGATGGCGGCGCAGGGTGTGGATGAAGGCGCAACAGCACACCAGGGAAACGAATCCCGTCCCTACCAGCCGCTGGTGGGCTTTGCCCGGGGACGTTTGCCGGCGGTGGCGAGAGGGTGTGGTGGAGTGGGCGGCGACGCCGGCTTCTAGGGTTTCCACCCGTAGCCACCTTGCAAGGAGACGACACGGGGCCTCTTACTTCATAAAAAATATTGTAGACTCTACCAAGCACGCTCCTTCATATAGTAACGGAAAGGTTGTCGTGTTCTTCACATTCTTTTCACCCTCGTTCAAATTTAAACTCTCTTTCTCCTCTCTCCCTGTTGATGCTTCCACGCGGCCATTAGCGCCTATCTACAATACCAAGTGACCACACGTCAGCCAGCTGAGAGCCCCCTCTCTCTCTCTCTTTCTAAAACTTCCTTGGCCTCTTTCTCTCTCTCTTTCCACTGCAACGTACCAGTCCAAATTGATGGGCAGGCGACAAACGGCGGAATTCCCTATGAAATCTTTTTCCCTGCAATGGATGGACCCCCTTTCATATTCTTCAATTTCTTTTTCATACATCGTCGAGTATCTCTCTCAATCGTTTTGACTTGTTCTTCCATTCATCGAGCTGGCACTGCAAGACAAGCCAGTACACTTGTGGCACACATGCATGGTTACTCATCGATCTTGCGTCCACTCGTAAGTCGTGCACTACAGGAATGGTGAAAGACGCCGACGGCCAGCGTCTATGCCGACGGCTAAATGTCGGTGCCGTCGGCGTAGGCTATATTTTAGGCAGCCCACGAAGCTGGTCGTCGGCGTAGAATTGCCGTCGGCGTAAGATAGCTAAGCCGACGGCCTTTTATACGCCGATAGCAATGCCCTCGGCATAGCTATTTTCCATTTTACCACATTAATCTTAGAAAAATCATAACTAAATCATTCTAATTCACAAAAATACAAATAATATATCAAAATTTGCAGAAAAATAAGATCTATTCATCTAAACCTTCAAAAATTTAGAATTAATTAATTTAATTAGTTAGGATTTTCAGTTTAGGGATTTAGGGTTTTGATTCAGTTGGAAGTCGAGAAAATTTGAACTAGAGCCGCATCATAGTTTGCCCATAATTTTTCTAAAAAATCATTTTCATGTTCATAAGTAGAAGTTTTATCAGAGATCCATAAATAGTTCTGTAAAATTCAACCCCTAGCTAAGAAGGTTCATGCCCGCCGTTTTGACCGCATTTTGAATCAAGCATAAGAAGTTCAAAAAAATTCAAAAAAATGTAAAGCCTTCGTATTGTGTCATTTTATGTTACCTAGTTTTGAGGAAAAATAATAAACTTGGACTATTGCAAATATTGTAGAAACCCCTTCTCAGAAATGACCTATCATGTACGAAGTTTCATGGCTTTCAAGCCAGATGAGCTAGGTCATGACCTGAATCATAGAATAGTTTGTTCAAATGACCCCATATTGTGCACATGTGTGCATATTGGGATGGGAAACAAAGTTCATATTGGGAGTTATCATTTTCTATGCATAAAAAAATTAATTTTCATTTTCTCAGTGTCAAAATTGGGTTTTTTGTGAAGGAAGTACTAAAAATACATTACAAAATTATACCAACCTAATTTTCAACAATAGTAGGAAACATTTTATGTATATATCACCAATTTTTTGTGTGTATAAAGCTTTGCATTAACCTTTCACAAAAAAGACAAACTCTTGCCGATTTAGTAGGAAGCGGGGTAAATTTGAACTACAACTGTATCATAGTTTGCCCATGTTTTTTTCAAAAAATCATTTTTAGGTTCACAAGTAGATGTTTTATCATAGATCCATAAATAGTTCTGCAAAATTAAACCCCTAGCTAAGAAGGTTCATGCCCGCCGTTTTGACCGCATTTTGAATCGAGCATAAGAAGTTCAAAAAAATTCAAAAAAATGTAAAGCCTTCGTATTGTGTCATTTTATGTTACCTAGTTGTGAGGAAAAATAATAAACTTGGACTATTGCAAATATTGTAGAAACTCCTTCTCAGAAATGACCTATCATGTACGAAGTTTTATGGCTTTCAAGCCAGATGAGCTAGGTCATGACCTGAATCATAGCATAGTTTGTTCAAATGACCCCATATTGTGCACATGTTTGCATATTGGGATGGGAAACAAAGTTCATATTGGGAGTTTTCATTTTCTATGCATAAAAAAATCAATTTTCATTTTCTAAGTGTCAAAATTGGGTTTTTTTTGTGAAGAAAGTACTGAAAATACATTACCAAACTAGACCACCAAAATTTTAAACAATATTAGGACATATTTTATGTATATATCACCAATTGTTTGTGTGTGTGAAGCTTTGCATTAACCTTTCACAAAAAAGACAAACTCTTCCCAATTCAGCAGGAAGCGGGGTAAATTTGAACTACAGCTCCATCATGGCTTCCTCATGATTTTTTTTAAAAAATCACTTTTAGATACACAACATGTTATTATATTAGAGATACACAAAGATTTTTCCAAAATTCGACCCCTAGCTAAGAAGGTTCATGCCCACCGTTTATCAACGGGGTAAAGTGAGGGTTAACGGGGTAAAGCAGGGGTATGACATAAAAAAACTATGAACAAATTGTTTATAATGTGGACTCA
This sequence comes from Dactylis glomerata, assembly GCA_007115705.1. Classification (NCBI taxonomy): domain Eukaryota; kingdom Viridiplantae; phylum Streptophyta; class Magnoliopsida; order Poales; family Poaceae; genus Dactylis; species Dactylis glomerata. The sequence goes on from QXEO01000107.1 coordinate 285,543, forward strand.
TTAGTATCTCTACTAATAATACGGCTAGAGGACGTGATGGTCTGGTACGTTAAAAAACCGGTTGTTCTTTCGTCCGTTAGAAAAAAACGGCTTCGTCCATAAAAAAGACCGTCGTCCAGCGGGTCTTCTCAACCTATCCCCTCACCCCTCCCACATCCCCTCTCTGTCCTCCCGCCGCCGCCCCCCGTCCTAGCAGCGCGGCTCCTGGTCAACGGCGTCTATGGTCGCGAATCCTCCACCGTCTGCTAGGCTCCTGGTCAACGGCGTCTATGGTCACGAATCCTCCACCGTGCGCCCTCCACAGATCCTCCTCGTCCCAGCTTATGCAGCTGGCCCCCGTCTTGGCCACGCACGTTCGTGATAGGCGGCAGGAGACGAGGCTGGGCGTCGGTGCTTGAGCGCGGTAGGTTAGCGGCAGGCGGCAGGAGACGAGGCCGGGTGTTGGCGCAGTGGAGTCGTAGGAGTGGGTGGCGAAGCTAGGCGCTGTGGTCGTCCGGGTCAAGGCGGAAGTCGGCCAGGTTTAGGGCGCCTACCGGCGCTAGGAGGACGAGAACAAGGGCGGCGAGCACCGGGGCGGCGCCGTGCCGTACGAGAGCTCGGCAGTTGAGAGGCCAGGCACATCATGTGCGAGGACGCAGGTACGCGGCCAGGCGCAGAGATGAGTGGGAACTTTGGGCTGCTTGCCATGAAGCTTGTCCGCCTGATGCTCGATCCGGTGCCAGGGATCCAAAATCTGGCCACGGTGGAGTTTTCTCCGGTCATGGGCCGCCCGATGTGGTAGCGTTGGTGCTCATTCTGCTCGCTGTCGATCAATCGTGCAGCCCGCAATGCTGATTTGTTTGACTCGCCTACTGTTTCGTTTTCCTGATCACGCTAGATCCTATGAAAGACCTTAGTTATAACAGAGCATCAAGCAGATGATTGTTTGTTTCAGGACAACTGCACAGCTGAGATAATCTTCTTGGTGCTGCAAGGTCGAGGCCGACCCGTAGTCTCTAGGGAAACTATGAACTGAACTACTTTAATCTAAAGATTTACAGTAGTTGTTTTTAGGAAATTCAGTTCGGCTCCTGGGCTAAGTAATCTATCTATCTATACTGGTTACAGGAGCTAATTTATTGTTCAAGATGGTTAATTTTGGAGCACCACAAAAATTCATTCATGAACTATGCTAGACGATTTACATAATTTTTGTGTATGATGGGAGTTTCTAGACCTGCCTTATATCTATTTGTTGTTCCTGGATTCAGAGAAATCTTCATGCGATGCCTATTTTTGCCTTACAAATTGCCTATTTGTTTACTCTCATCCATGCGCCAGCTATTATAAGTTTATTTGGAAGGCCTTGAAGGTTCAAATGTCCCTGCAAAATTGAATCAGTAGCATCTACAAGAGCTAATTTACTGTAGGACAGCTTGAGTATTGATGTTGATTTGATAATTGTTACAAACTGCAAAAGTGTCTCTGGTCTAATAATTTCAATCCAGAAGTAAGCCATTATTAAGTAAAATGTATATTTCAGAGGTCTACATATGAGTCGTTGCTTAATAGATGCGAAAAATCGATAATTTTGCCCTCGGCCACCGTATAAGGATTGCAGAACAACATAACTTTCTTTGTCCTAGCACACCTTTAACGTTGGAGAACCTCACCAACTGTCCAGAAAAAATTGATCCAGTCATTTTTTTCTTCCGGATAGTTTGACCATGCAATTTTGTTTACCAGCTACTGTGAGGCAACAACGAAATTGTTTGGAGTTCCGTTCCATTTAAATATGCTGATAACATATCAAGAAAAATAATAGAGCTCGTAGCAACACACGGACATTCAAGGTAGCTACTGTGGATTCCGTTGAGCTTCCCGATCACCTCTGGAGCCGCCCACCAATGAAGATCTCGCGCCTTCGCGAATGAGAAGCGGAGACCTGCATCTTCCAGTGGACGCCTTGTCAATCTGCTACCATGCCGGTGACGTGAACACATGGGAATGAAATGCTCGATCTTACGCCACACACCACGCCCACTATCGACTAACGTGTCGTGCTTAACATCGACGGGTGGCTGTCCGACAACCGGGGATCCATTTGGTTGGAACTTTGGAGAACATGCGGTCCGTTGAGGCGGAGGCGACAAATGTGAGAATAACTAGAGTGACAAGTTTTATAGAAAGCCAGACTCAATATATATGTGCATTTTAGATTTACACGTGCGATATACATAACGATGGTTCTAAAAAACCCGTTGCAACGCACGGGCATTCAGCTAGTTTGACATAAGAAGACTAGGTGTGAAGGTTTTCCTTTTTTTGTTTTTTTAAATTTTTTATGATTTTTTCAATGTAAATATCATTAGTTCGAGATATCACTGATGATACATTATATTCAAAATGAGCATAAGAAATTCAAAATTAAATAAAACATAAAAACATTACATATGGATGTCATATTTGGATTCCTCTCATTTTTCTTATCGATTTAGACATATAATTTATCGAATTCCGATTTACAGATTTAAAGATATAAATTATTCAATATATTTATTAATTATTCATTGTTATTTACTTATTATATAGTTTAAAATTCAATATATTTATTACTTATTTATTGTTGTTTACTTAATATATAGTTTGGAAACTTAAAACCAATGACGTGTGACATAGTGGTATAAGGGTTAATATGATTGATATGGTAGTATTATCAACAAGGTATAATTTGCTTCGTGGACACTCATCCGGAGTAGTGTGAAGATGGGTGACCGACCGGGAAGTTTGACCAAGACTTAAATTTGACCAAAGATTAAGTGTAATTAGTGTTAAAAATATTCTAATTGAGAGATTAGTGAGGCAAACAATTCAGAAAAAAATCAATTTTTTTAAACTTTTTAAAAATATATATAAATAGGCTATGCCGACGGGGCTACGCCGACGGCTTTGCCCTCGGCATAGCCTACGCCGAGGGCAAATGCTACGCCGACGATAAAACAGAGCTCCGCCGAGGGGCATCTACGCCGAGGGGCTACGCCGAGGGCAGCCCTCGGCGTATACTACGCCGACGGCAAAACATGGTTACGCCGAGGGCAATTGGCCGTCGGCATATCTCTTTATTCCTGTAGTGGTGGAAATGTCTTTGCATCAGCAGAAAACGTGGCAATGTGTTATGCATGCGTGGCATTGTGTACAAATGTATATAAAATCTAATTTACAATGAAATACGTTGTATTTTGAGCTCAGTAAAAATAACAAATTTTGATTTCGTTCTTAGTGAACAGTGATGAACAGTATACTCAGATCTAGAATTTGTCATCTTCTGAGTTTTTGTTATTTTTACTGAGGGCAAAATACAACGAATTTCAATCTAAAAATTTACACACTGATTGAATCCAACATTATCTATGTCCATGTATTTTTTTCGAATTTTTTTGAAACTTTAAAATTAAAACTTTTTAAGTTTGAAAAAACAAAAACAAAACCGGGCTACATGTAGCCCGGGCTACACTTGATGTTTTCCAGGGAGTACCTAGTTACATATTGCTTGCTAGTCCTAGCAGTCCCAGTAAGTACTATACATGCATGCATGAACAGTTGACTAACTCAGTGTCTGGACCATCAGTGCAAATGCCACCAAAAATGGGAGGTAGCGTTTGATTTCATGCGTCATGGTGCATGGAATCCGATCGATCGATGAGGAGGACCACGAAACCTAATATATGGGTCACTTGGCACAAATGCCCCCTGCTTCCATGCCCGGGGTCTGGCCCGTATCCAAAACGGTCCCCCCTAACCAAAATCTAAATCTCATCTGCTTTCCATATGTGCTTGGCTTAGTTCCCTCCTAGATATAGCTACCTCCATGCATACATATTCTCCAATTGAGATTGCATCAGTTATTGGTCACTTGTTTTGGTCGGCCAATATCTGCCTCAAAGCCATTATAATTTTAGCGAAAACTGGTTTTTTATATCCATCATGTGTTTTTTATTCACAGGAAAATATTACATTTAGACTGGACCACTCATGGCTCATAAGTTTTTACATGGATGCGAACTTTATGGATTACTCAATATATTTGCAGTCTTGAGAAATCGAGTACTTGATACAACATGGAAACAAGATGTCGATCTGTCGGGAAAATGGACAAATATATGTTTTCCATCGTTATTATGCACTTCTTGATACACATGGAAATGATCATTACAATTACCAACCAGACCCTCTCCTCATTCATTCGCCCACACGGGAGCGATGGCATTCGAGGCCTCATAACCAAGATCATGACGATAAAACATCCATGTAGAATGATGTTTGGCTATACAACATTAAATTTCTTATCTTGTTAGATAACGCCTCTTGGCTACTGAAAATGTTTGCGATGATGTCCCCAATTGAAACTATGTTTTTTCCAACACTTTTTATATTGATATTGTGTCCAAATGAACAAGAATCACAAATTCTACTACAAATCGCAAAAATCATATAAAATTGAAACAATAACATGAAAATAAAAAATGAATGGACGTAATCAGAAAAGGGGTAATAAACTGACGAATAACAAGGTATTATTTGATTTTTATCTTAGGGGAATTTAACTTTCAAAAACAATATTATGATGTTTTTTTTACAATATTATGATGTAGATCAGCTATTTCATAAAATCTAGTGTATTTCGATATTTATAGTAATAAATATAATATGGGGAAATCCTCTTTGGCTCATAGGTGTAGATGCACCCATTGTCTATAAACATATTTTCAAATGCCAAACAAATTTGAAAAACAAAATATCGCGTGTATATTCAGATATTTGATCATACACAATGTTTTGGCAAAATAAAAAAAATTGTGGCTTGTGTAAAAATGATAATTTTCAATGCTTTAATACGGCTAGTCAAGAGACACTTTGTATCTTTTTATAGAGACCACAAAAATAACTTTTTTGCGAAAGTTTGTGTGTGAACAAAGACTGTCCTGATATTTATTTAAAATTTGTTTTGGAATTATTTGACATTTTGAAATATGTCTTTTATGCATTTTCCATAATTGATGCATCTGCACATATGAGCCAAAAAGCCAATTCCATAATCGGGGAAATATTTTCACAAATTAGAAATATTAGTTTAGATGTATCATTTGTGAGTAGTAGTTGTCAACAAATATTAAATTTCTTCTCCCAGTTACTATGATGTTTCCATTTCTTCTTAATATTAACTAGTTTTCTTCATTTTTATTTATATGTCCCTATTTTTAGACTGCAAAATCAATTTCTTATCAAAATTTCTTACACCTTTGGGATGGTTATATTTTTATACTTATCTCACTTTAATTTCCAATGATGGGTCAGCATTGTTTGCCCAGATGGAGAATGTGCTAGATAATGTTTGACATACATGTATGCGCCACGTCATCATAAACAATCCCGAGTTCTTATTTATCCTAGGCAGTAATATTAGGAGAGTTGATGGTGTGTATCTCTCAAGTCAATTTTGGAGATTATGGTTGAATCTTAAACTCGCTTCATGCTGTGGTTTAAAAAGTTATTGTCCACTTAACTCGATGGAAATTGGGGACATGCATGGTGAAGTTTTAGAGATGGGCTTCATGGGCGGTTGGATGGCAATCCATTGGTTCAAAATGTGATTGAATGGATGTAAAAGAAATCTAGAAATAATTTTGTACGATGGATCTCATGAAGGAATTTTGTTAATTTGTTTCTGTTTTGGAAGATATATTGGATCTCTTTTACTAATGGGATGCCTCAACTGCAGATGATTTGTGGGCTACTGTCGTACACTTTACTAGATGGAAAGTGGCAGCGATGAGAACATGCAAAGGTAACCAAAATAGGGAGGTCCTAGAGTTGACCCAACCTAACCTATAGCTTGCCAGCTAATTATCCGATCTGATGGTGGGCATGCAGCAGAAAGAGATGGGTGCATGGCAGTGTACGTGCGTTGGGTTAAAGGGGAAGAAGAAAGGATTCAGACAACAAGACAGGGCCACACGGTGGAGGAACCCTATGCTATGTGGATTACATGCGGATTGATCACGACCGTCAATATTCGACGACACAGGGACATGGTGGCTGTTGCGCCTGTACGTGTAATCCTTGAGCACCATGTCCTGTAGCGACCCTGGCCAAAAGTACCTTCAGATACTGATGATCGATCGAGCCCAACGGCCTAGCTCTCATGTTCCATCTAGCAACTTGCGTGGATTATGACGTCTCAACTAACCATATATGCGGCTTCGATTTTAGAGCAACTCTAATGGCCCGAAAACTCCAAATGGAGCCCGTATTTATTTCTTCTTTTAAGAGTATTAAAAATTTGAATTCAAATAATTTAAAAATTTGCTAAACAAATACCTAGACATAGGCAATGTTGTACACTATCATTATGTAAATTTTCAAGAGGAAACACTACAGGAAAACAAGCCGCTGCCGTGTCCAGTGGCTCTGCCGTGTGCCCAGAAGGACAGGGACACGGCAGAGGCTTTGTCTCCGTGATCCGGGCCAGCGCGGCACACGGCAGACCATCTGGCCACGGGGGAAGACAACTCCGACACACGGCAAACAATTGGCCACGGGGAAAGGGAAAAAGGACACACGGCAAACTCAGAGAGCACGGCAGAGACAGCAGAGACACACGGCAGACAATTGGCCACGGCACAATTTTGAGAACTTTGGCGCCGCAGCGATTGGTTCCCGCCAGAACGTTGGCGCCAAAATACTACCATGGGACCATGCCTTTGCCGTGTGTATAAACACGGTAGTGTTATATCACATGCTATTTTACCCATTTTTGTGAACAATATGTCCCCGGAAAATTCCTGAATATATAATAATTTACTTTTTTCCTTCTAAACTGCATGCGCCCGTTTCCCTGGGAGGAAACGGGCGGGAAGAAGAGGGCGGAAAGAAAAGGGCGGGAGGAAAAGGGCGGGAAGAAATGGGCGGGAAGAAATGGGCGAGAAGAAATGGGCGGGAGGAAAAGGGCGGGAAAACAAGACACTCTGCCTATAAAAGGAGCATCGATACGCCGTGGCAAGCAGCTCAACAAGTCAAAGGACCACACTAGCCCCCCGGAATAACGCTGTCCGGAGAAATCTAGGGGGGTAGACCGCGCGTGGGCAGCGGGCTAGGGTTTCGCCGTAGACCGTGCTTCGGGGGTCCGGAACCCACCCAACTCATGCATGTGGACCTAAAATGTGTATGTATATGTGATGTTGGGTTGGGAGATGCAATAGCTAGGTCCCATGTGTGACCTTCCACCTGTACCTATATTTCGGCTCGAGCTGACTTTTAGGTGGAAACTCCCGCGTCGGCTAAACCGGGGGGAATCTTGTGATAAGCATGGGCAAACCTTTGCTTCCCATGTTCCTATGCCCTAACCAAAGTCAAAGGACCACACTAGCCCCCCGGAATAACGCCGTCCGGAGAAATCTAGGGGGGTAGACCGTGCGTGGGCAGCGGGCTAGGGTTTCGCCGTAGACCGTGCTTCGGGGGTCCAGAACCCACCCAACTCATGCATGTGGTCCTAAAATGTGTATATATGTGTGATGTTGGGTTGGGAGATGCAATAGCTAGGTCCCATGTGTGACCTTCCACCTATACCTATATTTTGGCTCGAGCTGACTTTTAGGTGGAAACTCCCGCGTCGGCTAAACCGGGGGGAATCTTGTGATAAGCATGGGCAAACCTTTGCTTCCCATGTTCCTATGCCCTAACCAAAGTCAAAGGACCACACTAGCCCCCTGGAATAACGCCGTCCGGAGAAATCTAGGGGGGTAGACCGCGCGTGGGCAGCGGGCTAGGGTTTCGCCGTAGACCGTGCTTCGGGGGTCCGGAACCCACCCAACTCATGCATGTGGACCTAAAATGTGTATGTATATGTGATGTTGGGTTGGGAGATGCAATAGCTAGGTCCCATGTGTGACCTTCCACCTGTGCCTATATTTCGGCTCGAGCTGACTTTTAGGTGGAAACTCCCGCGTCGGCTAAACCGGGGGGAATCTTGTGATAAGCATGGGCAAACCTTTGCTTCCCATGTTCCTATGCCCTAACCAAAGTCAAAGGACCACACTAGCCCCCCGGAATAACGCCGTCCGGAGAAATCTAGGGGGGTAGACCGCGCGTGGGCAGCGGGCTAGGGTTTCGCCGTAGACCGTGCTTCGGGGGTCCGGAACCCACCCAACTCATGCATGTGGACCTAAAATGTGTATATATGTGTGTTGTTGGGTTGGGAGATGCAATAGCTAGGTCCCATGTGTGACCTTCCACCTGTACCTATATTTCGGCTCGAGCTGACTTTTAGGTGGAAACTCCCGCGTCGGCTAAACCGGGGGGAATCTTGTGATATGCATGGGCAAACCTTTGCTTCGCATGTTCCTATGCCCTAACCAAAGTCAAAGGACCACACTAGCCCCCTGGAATAATGCCGTCCGGAGAAATCTAGGGGGGTAGACCGCGCGTGGGCAGTGGGCTAAGGTTTCGCCGTAGACCGTGCTTCGGGGGTCCGGAACCCACCCAACTCATGCATGTGGACCTAAAATGTGTATGTATATGTGATGTTGGGTTGGGAGATGCAATAGCTAGGTCCCATGTGTGACCTTCCACCTGTACCTATATTTCGGCTCGAGCTGACTTTTAGGTGGAAACTCCCGCGTCAGCTAAACCGGGGGGAATCTTGTGATAAGCATGGGCAAACCTTTGCTTCCCATGTTCCTATGCCCTAACCAAAGTCAAAGGACCACACTTGCCCCCCGGAATAATGCCGTCCGGAGAAATCTAGGGGGGTAGACCGCGCGTGGGCAGCGGGCTAGGGTTTCGCCGTAGACCGTGCTTCGGGGGTCCGGAACCCACCCAACTCATGCATGTGGACCTGAAATGTGTATGTATGTGTGATGTTGGGTTGGGAGATGCAATAGCTAGGTCCCATGTGTGACCTTCCACCTGTACCTATATTTCGGCTCGAGCTGACTTTTAGGTGGAAACTCCCGCGTCGGCTAAACCGGGGGGAATCTTGTGATAAGCATGGGCAAACCTTTGCTTCCCATGTTCCTATGCCCTAACCAAAGTCAAAGGACCACACTAGCCCCCCGGAATAACGCCGTCCGGAGAAATCTAGGGGGTAGACCGCACGTGGGCAGCGGGCAAGGGTTTCGCCGTAGACCGTGCTTCGGGGGTCCGGAACCCACCCAACTCATGCATGTGGACCTGAAATGTGTATGTATGTGTGATGTTGGGTTGGGAGATGCAATAGCTAGGTCCCATGTGTGACCTTCCACCTGTACCTATATTTCGGCTCGAGCTGACTTTTAGGTGGAAACTCCCGCGTCGGCTAAACCGGGGGGAATCTTGTGATAAGCATGGGCAAACCTTTGCTTCCCATGTTCCTATGCCCTAACCAAAGTCAAAGGACCACACTAGCCCCCCGGAATAACGCCGTCCGGAGAAATCTAGGGGGGTAGACCGCGCGTGGGCAGCGGGCTAGGGTTTCGCCGTAGACCGTGCTTCGGGGGTCCGGAACCCACCCAACTCATGCATGTGGACCTGAAATGTGTATGTATGTGTGATGTTGGGTTGGGAGATGCAATAGCTAGGTCCCATGTGTGACCTTCCACCTGTACCTATATTTCGGCTCGAGCTGACTTTTAGGTGGAAACTCCCGCGTCGGCTAAACCGGGGGGAATCTTGTGATAAGCATGGGCAAACCTTTGCTTCCCATGTTCCTATGCCCTAACCAAAGTCAAAGGACCACACTAGCCCCCCGGAATAACGCCGTCCGGAGAAATCTAGGGGGGTAGACCGCGCGTGGGCAGCGGGCTAGGGTTTCGCCGTAGACCGTGCTTCGGGGGTCCGGAACCCACCCAACTCATGCATGTGGACCTGAAATGTGTATGTATGTGTGATGTTGGGTTGGGAGATGCAATAGCTAGGTCCCATGTGTGACCTTCCACCTGTACCTATATTTCGGCTCGAGCTGACTTTTAGGTGGAAACTGCCCGCGTCGGCTAAACCGGGGGGAATCTTGTGATAAGCATGGGCAAACCTTTGCTTCCCATGTTCCTATGCCCTAACCAAAGTCAAAGGACCACACCAGCCCCCCGGAATAACGCCGTCCGGAGAAATCTAGGGGGGTAGACCGCGCGTGGGCAGCGGGCTAGGGTTTCGCCGTAGACCGTGCTTCGGGGGTCCGGAACCCACCCAACTCATGCATGTGGACCTAAAATGTGTATATATGTGTGATGTTGGGTTGGGAGATGCAATAGCTAGGTCCCATGTGTGACCTTCCACCTGTACCTATATTTCGGCTCGAGCTGACTTTTAGGTGGAAACTCCCGCGTCGGCTAAACCGGGGGGAATCTTGTGATAAGCATGGGCAAACCTTTGCTTCCCATGTTCCTATGCCCTAACCAAAGTCAAAGGACCACACTAGCCCCCCGGAATAACGCCGTCCGGAGAAATCTAGGGGGGTAGACCGCGCGTGGGCAGCGGGCTAGGGTTTCGCCGTAGACCGTGCTTCGGGGGTCCGGAACCCACCCAACTCATGCATGTGGACCTGAAATGTGTATGTATGTGTGATGTTGGGTTGGGAGATGCAATAGCTAGGTCCCATGTGTGACCTTCCACCTGTACCTATATTTCGGCTCGAGCTGACTTTTAGGTGGAAACTCCCGCGTCGGCTAAACCGGGGGGAATCTTGTGATAAGCATGGGCAAACCTTTGCTTCCCATGTTCCTATGCCCAAACCAAAGTCAAAGGACCACACTAGCCCCCCGGAATAACGCCGTCCGGAGAAATCTAGGGGGGTAGACCGTGCGTGGGCAGCGGGCTAGGGTTTCGCCGTAAACCGTGCTTTGGGGGTCCGGAACCCACCCAACTCATGCATGTGGACCTGAAATGTGTATGTATGTGTGATGTTGGGTTGGGAGATGCAATAGCTAGGTCCCATGTGTGACCTTCCACCTGTACCTATATTTCGGCTCGAGCTGACTTTTAGGTGGAAACTCCCGCGTCGGCTAAACCGGGGGGAATCTTGTGATAAGCATGGGCAAACCTTTGCTTCCCATGTTCCTATGCCCTAACCAAAGTCAAAGGACCACACTAGCCCCCCGGAATAACGCCGTCCGGAGAAATCTAGGGGGGTAGACCGCGCGTGGGCAGCGGGCTAGGGTTTCGCCGTAGACTGTGCTTCGGGGGTCCGGAACCCACCCAACTCATGCATGTGGACCTGAAATGTGTATGTATGTGTGATGTTGGGTTGGGAGATGCAATAGCTAGGTCCCATGTGTGACCTTCCACCTGTACCTATATTTCGGCTCGAGCTGACTTTTAGGTGGAAACTCCCGCGTCGGCTAAACCGGGGGGAATCTTGTGATAAGCATGGGCAAACCTTTGCTTCCCATGTTCCTATGCCCTAACCAAAGTCAAAGGACCACACTAGCCCCCCGGAATAACGCCGTCCGGAGAAATCTAGGGGGGTAGACCGCGCGTGGGCAGCGGGCTAGGGTTTCGCCGTAGACCGTGCTTCGGGGGTCCGGAACCCACCCAACTCATGCATGTGGACCTGAAATGTGTATGTATGTGTGATGTTGGGTTGGGAGATGCAATAGCTAGGTCCCATGTGTGACCTTCCACCTGTACCTATATTTCGGCTCGAGCTGACTTTTAGGTGGAAACTCCCGCGTCGGCTAAACCGGGGGGAATCTTGTGATAAGCATGGGCAAACCTTTGCTTCCCATGTTCCTATGCCCTAACCAAAGTCAAAGGACCACACTAGCCCCCCGGAATAACGCCGTCCGGAGAAATCTAGGGGGGTAGACCGCGCGTGGGCAGCGGGCTAGGGTTTCGCCGTAGACCGTGCTTCGGGGGTCCGGAACCCACCCAACTCATGCATGTGGACCTGAAATGTGTATGTATGTGTGATGTTGGGTTGGGAGATGCAATAGCTAGGTCCCATGTGTGACCTTCCACCTGTACCTATATTTCGGCTCGAGCTGACTTTTAGGTGGAAACTGCCGCGTCGGCTAAACCGGGGGGAATCTTGTGATAAGCATGGGCAAACCTTTGCTTCCCATGTTCCTATGCCCTAACCAAAGTCAAAGGACCACACTAGCCCCCCGGAATAACGCCGTCCGGAGAAATCTAGGGGGGTAGACCGCGCGTGGGCAGCGGGCTAGGGTTTCGCCGTAGACCGTGCTTCGGGGGTCCGGAACCCACCCAACTCATGCATGTGGACCTAAAATGTGTATATATGTGTGATGTTGGGTTGGGAGATGCAATAGCTAGGTCCCATGTGTGACCTTCCACCTGTACCTATATTTCGGCTCGAGCTGACTTTTAGGTGGAAACTCCCGCGTCGGCTAAACCGGGGGGAATCTTGTGATAAGCATGGGCAAACCTTTGCTTCCCATGTTCCTATGCCCTAACCAAAGTCAAAGGACCACACTAGCCCCCCGGAATAACGCCGTCCGGAGAAATCTAGGGGGGTAGACCGCGCGTGGGCAGCGGGCTAGGGTTTCGCCGTAGACCGTGCTTCGGGGGTCCGGAACCCACCCAACTCATGCATGTGGACCTGAAATGTGTATGTATGTGTGATGTTGGGTTGGGAGATGCAATAGCTAGGTCCCATGTGTGACCTTCCACCTGTACCTATATTTCGGCTCGAGCTGACTTTTAGGTGGAAACTCCCGCGTCGGCTAAACCGGGGGGAATCTTGTGATAAGCATGGGCAAACCTTTGCTTCCCATGTTCCTATGCCCTAACCAAAGTCAAAGGACCACACTAGCCCCCCGGAATAACGCCGTCCGGAGAAATCTAGGGGGGTAGACCGCGCGTGGGCAGCGGGCTAGGGTTTCGCCGTAGACCGTGCTTTGGGGGTCCGGAACCCACCCAACTCATGCATGTGGACCTGAAATGTGTATGTATGTGTGATGTTGGGTTGGGAGATGCAATAGCTAGGTCCCATGTGTGACCTTCCACCTGTACCTATATTTCGGCTCGAGCTGACTTTTAGGTGGAAACTCCCGCGTCGGCTAAACCGGGGGGAATCTTGTGATAAGCATGGGCAAACCTTTGCTTCCCATGTTCCTATGCCCTAACCAAAGTCAAAGGACCACACTAGCCCCCCGGAATAACGCCGTCCGGAGAAATCTAGGGGGGTAGACCGCGCGTGGGCAGCGGGCTAGGGTTTCGCCGTAGACTGTGCTTCGGGGGTCCGGAACCCACCCAACTCATGCATGTGGACCTGAAATGTGTATGTATGTGTGATGTTGGGTTGGGAGATGCAATAGCTAGGTCCCATGTGTGACCTTCCACCTGTACCTATATTTCGGCTCGAGCTGACTTTTAGGTGGAAACTCCCGCGTCGGCTAAACCGGGGGGAATCTTGTGATAAGCATGGGCAAACCTTTGCTTCCCATGTTCTTATGCCCTAACCAAAGTCAAAGGACCACACTAGCCCCCCGGAATAACGCCGTCCGAAGAAATCTAGGGGGGTAGACCGCGCGTGGGCAGCGGGCTAGGGTTTCGCCGTAGACCGTGCTTCGGGGGTCCGGAACCCACCCAACTCATGCATGTGGACCTGAAATGTGTATGTATGTGTGATGTTGGGTTGGGAGATGCAATAGCTAGGTCCCATGTGTGACCTTCCACCTGTACCTATATTTCGGCTCGAGCTGACTTTTAGGTGGAAACTCCCGCGTCGGCTAAACCGGGGGGAATCTTGTGATAAGCATGGGCAAACCTTTGCTTCCCATGTTCCTATGCCCTAACCAAAGTCAAAGGACCACACTAGCCCCCCGGAATAACGCCGTCCGAAGAAATCTAGGGGGGTAGACCGCGTGTGGGCAGCGGGCTAGGGTTTCGCCGTAGACCGTGCTTCAGGGGTCCGGAACCCACCCAACTCATGCATGTGGACCTGAAATGTGTATGTATGTGTGATGTTGGGTTGGGAGATGCAATAGCTAGGTCCCATGTGTGACCTTCCACCTGTACCAATATTTCGGCTCGAGCTGACTTTTAGGTGGAAACTCCCGCGTCGGCTAAACCGGGGGGAATCTTGTGATAAGCATGGGCAAACCTTTGCTTCCCATGTTCCTATGCCCTAACCAAAGTCAAAGGACCACACTAGCCCCCCGGAATAACGCCGTCCGGAGAAATCTAGGGGGGTAGACCGCGCGTGGGCAGCGGGCTAGGGTTTCGCCGTAGACCGTGCTTCGGGGGTCCGGAACCCACCCAACTCATGCATGTGGACCTAAAATGTGTATATATGTGTGATGTTGGGTTGGGAGATGCAATAGCTAGGTCCCATGTGTGACCTTCCACCTGTACCTATATTTCGGCTCGAGCTGACTTTTAGGTGGAAACTCCCGCGTCGGCTAAACCGGGGGGAATCTTGTGATAAGCATGGGCAAACCTTTGCTTCCCATGTTCCTATGCCCTAACCAAAGTCAAAGGACCACACTAGCCCCCCGGAATAACGCCATCCGGAGAAATCTAGGGGGGTAGACCGCGCGTGGGCAGCGGGCTAGGGTTTCGCCGTAGACCGTGCTTCGGGGGTCCGGAACCCACCCAACTCATGCATGTGGACCTGAAATGTGTATGTATGTGTGATGTTGGGTTGGGAGATGCAATAGCTAGGTCCCATGTGTGACCTTCCACCTGTACCTATATTTCGGCTCGAGCTGACTTTTAGGTGGAAACTCCCGCGTCGGCTAAACCGGGGGGAATCTTGTGATAAGCATGGGCAAACCTTGCTTCCCATGTTCCTATGCCCTAACCAAAGTCAAAGGACCACACTAGCCCCCCGGAATAACGCCGTCCGGAGAAATCTAGGGGGGGTAGACCGTGCGTGGGCAGCGGGCTAGGTTTCGCCGTAAACCTTTGCTTTGGGGGTCCGGAACCCACCCAACTCATGCATGTGGACCTGAAATGTGTATGTATGTGTGATGTTGGGTTGGGAGATGCAATAGCTAGGTCCCATGTGTGACCTTCCACCTGTACCTATATTTCGGCTCGAGCTGACTTTTAGGTGGAAACTCCACGCGTCGGCTAAACCGGGGGGAATCTTGTGATAAGC